>LPNX010555863.1:80486-92703 GCA_001517045.1 Pseudotsuga menziesii | reverse complement strand
TCTCATGCTTTGCCATGTGTCCTCACTCTTCCTCTTCCATCTTCCCCCAAATTCGAGTAGGAGATTCTTGGCCTTATCCAACTCCCATGGGTGCCCTCTAATATGCTATGTTCAGGACAGAAATGTCATATATATCATATTCTATCCTTTACATCTTAGTTATGTCATAACTGTCATAGAATCTCCATCATTGGTGTCATAGATGTCATAAATGTAAGGGGAATCTAGCCAAGTGTTCATGAAACTTCCATTTGGCTCTTCCTCTCCCATGTAAGTTAGAATTCATCCCAAATTATACCTATGAAGTATATGGACAAATATATTAACCTTATAATCCATCCAAAAACATTAGGCTTCCCATAGATTTGAGATTGAAGGAGGAGGACGCCATGTGGCACCAATTTTTTAGCTTGTGTGGGCCCGATAGTATCCATGTGTCTCCATGCTCCATTGCCAATTTAATTTTCTCTTGTATTTATTTAATAAGCTACATTATTAAATATTTATTCCCTTCTAATTTATAAACATAATTTATTATCCCCCTTATTCCAAATCTCAAAGCTTCCACCCCCAACCTAGGAAACTAGTAATTTTCCTCGGCAATTATTTGACCTTTAGCATCAACTTGACAACTTTCATGAATATGAAAAATTTGGGACATTAAACCACATGGCCTATTCATAACCAATCAAAAAATATATCTCACATATCTAATTTTATTTACCAATTACACCTACAAAATAAAAAAATCCAAATTGAACAGATTTTCGATAGCATTTTGGAGAGAAGAAGTTTCGAGAGCACAAGAGCCAGTTGGAGAGGAGATTCAGAAAGAATTTATACTCCTTCCTTTAAACTTTTGTACCATGATAATTTGGCTCTGGTCATGAGTATATCATCATGTTGAGATTCATCGATGTGAAATTATTACTGAACTAAACGATCAAAGTGGACTAGGGGGCGATGGATGATATGCAAATTTCTTCGTTGATTAGACAATGTTGTACAGGTCTTGCTTCCTTATACCTCTTCAATGGGGAAATCATGTAAATCCATCAAATTTTAAGTGTATATTTGAAGGTCCTCCCTAAATAAAATGTTTGCAGGCAAACTTTGAACACCAATAAGAAAACCCTTATTTCTTCTTCATTTTTTTCTTAACTTCCTTTTCTGTTTGGTTCTAATGTCATCACGTTAAACTTCTTAGGGAAACTATGTCCATGTAATTTTTGGTAGGATAATTCATGGTGGATGAGAATATGGTGAAGAATATCAATAGAAATATGTTGTGCATTCCCATTTCTGGAAGTATGTGACAAAGATAAGGAAAAAGTTAATAACTCGATGGGGGAGGCTTATGAAATCAGAAAAACTACAAGCAATTCCACCTAGTGGGCCAATTTTTCTTTTTCTATTTTATTAGTACTGTTTAAGGGGCAACATGAAAAATCCACTCAGGACAGGACGTGGCTAGGTGGATAGTCTTGAAACAAAATATGCATTGAATATCTAATTTTTGCAGCTCTAACACCAAGGAAAAATGTTTCCTAGCGATTTCTTATCTAGCTAGTTGTTATATCATCCACCATTAAGAAGTTCAAAAACATGTAAATGTTCATAATTTTGAACAGTTTTAACTCTAAGCTCCAAGTCTTATTAGCACGTTCTCAACCTTATACTTAAATTGAGGGCATTTCTTCAAGCAATACATTAAGAATGGATGAAATGATCATGTTTACACAAGGTATACCATGTGTTCAAATAGGAAAACCCTTTGACATGATTAGTAGATTGAAACTGGAAGAAATTATTCCCACATAATATCCTACAAAAAAAATTCCAATGGTTCCAAACTCCACATTGAAAATCAATCTAAAATTACCAAAGGCACTTTACTATGCAACAATATGGTCCTACCAATACATGGGTTCATACGAGGATAGACTCAACTTTACCAGTAAGTCATGTTTTTCCTGACTAGATAAGGATTCATTTTGATCAACTCATTTTTTGAAATTCCAATTGTGAGTTCCTTCTTAAAATGCGGACAAAAACCTCAAGGATAAAGTTTCATGGTCAAAGTTCCCATCAATTAGGTTGAACTATAATTTCCAGTAAAACTCCACTATCTAATTTGGAGAAGAATTGAATGTATAGCATACATAGCCACATTTAATATGTATATAATATACAACATATAACATATATAGCCACGTTTAATAGGTATATAATATATATACAATGAAATCATACAATACAATGTACATAATATATATCAGAAATCATACAACGAAATTTGGAGAGTACAACTATAAGTTCTTCACTAGTTCCATATTTGAGAGAGAGGAGACTATTATACATCCTTTTTTTAGATATTTTGATTCGCGTTAGTAAGATAGTATAGAAAAAATATTAAAAAGTGAAACTATTGTAAAATAATTCCAGATATTTAAATTGCTCCAAATATTAGATTAGTTACTTAATTACTAGAGGCCACAGTCATTCTTGAATCAAGGGTTTAAGGTTAAGGAAAAAAATTGGAATGGAAATAATGATCCTAATCAAATGGAAAGAACTTAAACAATTTAGACCCTTCCATCTAGTAGGCCAATTCTATTGACATTAAATATTTGAAACTAGTTAAGGAATTACCTCTTGTCGAAAAGCCTAAAAATGTCAGTTTACAATGGTGGGTGCATTCTTGGGTTGAAACTAGTGTCATTTATCGAAGGCACATTAAACTAAAATAAGGTAATACCAACTGTGTGTCACCATAACATATATATCTATATTTAGTAATATTTTAGAAAATAGCATTCTCAACCTTGCAGCCTAGTGGCTTAGATAGAGTGGTTGGGTGTTGTGAAATGAAAATAGGAGGTTATAGGGTCAGATGGATACCTCTATAAATACGGTGGTCCACACTCAATGTCCAAACAAGGTTAGGTTTCCAAAACTGCAACCTAACGGATCACCTTACGTGATGTGTATTCCATAAAAAAAGCACCCCTTACCTAGCATACAAAAAAACTTGTAATATTTTAATAACATTGAATTTGGTAATTCAATTTCCAGATTCTATTCAAGGGATGTGTTTGCAATATATGCATCACATGATATAATTAATTGTCTATAAATTAAACAAATTAGGACAACAATGATTAGTCCATTAATCGTCCTAGATCTTTCTTGGGTTAGTATAGAAATATTACTAATAATCAGAATAGGTAGGCATAGAGGGGAAAATAATATAAAGACTAGAGTCAAATTGTCCTAGAAGAAAACTAAATTTCATTGATATGACATATCAAAGGATGAATGTAATACCCTAAGATTAAATCTATTGTCCTATAAGGAGATGCAAATCTAGATTCCACAAGGATTACAAAAGAGCTGCCATATTTTAGTTTCCTTGACAAACAAGTAATTTAAATCCTTTGAAGTAAGTCTATTCATTCTCGGGATACATAATCACCTGTCCTAAAGACATTTGAAGTTTCAAAGAGATAGAAAAATAAAAATAAAATTGTAAAAGAATGATAATTCCAGCATATGTGCCATATTAGGTAGTTTTTAATATAACTACTAACAACTGTACTAAACACTAGAGTCTACATAATATAAAATTGTTTTCAATGACATATATCATGTTATAATCACTTGCATGGTCCCTGTGAGGATCATCTATGTCACTCCATCATACTTGCAACACCAAATCATTGATAGTGGTCTTCTCAAGGTATCTCTATAAATTTTGAAGACAATGATCTTACCACATTTTTCCATTTATAGAACTGTTGCATCTCTGAAAGTTGGTATCTTCATTGCACTTATCTCAAATAAATGTGAAGCCAATTGTAAATGACGAAAACGTACTCCCAGTGCCAAAACTAGCTCAACTAAAAGCCTCTAAACTATGTATGTCTAGTTATCTATTCTAGATTAAAAAAAAATGAAACATACATGGATGAGTATAGTTGTGTTATGTCCCCTCAATTTGACCATTAAAAGTGTTGACCATGTTAAGTTCCTAGGGGCTCAAATTGACATTAATTATTCTTCCTAGGACAAATTTTGCTAATAATTATTTTTAGGCATGTATTAATTTTATTTCAGCATTTTTATTTATTATGCAAATTAATGAAGTGGAAATAAGGCTTCCATGTCAGGAGGGTGCATTGGGGGAAATAGTCAACTTGTCTTGGTGAAAAATAAGAAACTCCATGACAAAAGTAGTCAGGGAAATAAAGATAAATTGCATAAAAGTAGGAGAAAAATAGATAGAGGTAAAATCAATAAATTTTTTCAAAGGGAGGTCATAGTTTCCTCTTAGAGACCTCGAAAAAGTTGTAAGGAGAAAAGAAGGAAAGTTTTTGAAAGGAAAGCACAATTTCCTTATGAGCCAGGAAAAGCAGAAAGCTGTCATAACATAAAAGAATCATATTTTGACTAAGGGAGGGTGCAGTTTCTAAATTTGAGGGATGATTTGGACATGGAAATAATTTAGGATGGTCCTACATTCCAAACTACCCAATGAGGGCGCTTATGTGGCTAGGGTTAGGGAACCCATGGGTGTTGACTTGCTCTCACACATCACCATTGGCCTCCACTTGCTAAATAGGTCATACAAAATTCTATTAAATGAGACTTTGAGCCCACTACTTTGGTTTGGTTGTTGTTTATTTTGAGCTATGCTTATGTGAGCATTGCTTCTGAATGATGTGCCTCAGACTCTTGGGAGATGAGCCCCAACCTTCCCTTCCCCTTTCCTTCCATACTCTTCTCTTCTATTGTAGGTATGGAGTGCTAGATTGCATCCATTGAAGTATTATCATATATATTTTCATCCTCCATCACATTCAGGTTGAGCTGCAATGAAGTCCATGCTTCACCTATGTTCTCATCACCTTTGCAGGTCACATTTCGGGCCTCCTGCCCATTATTTTGGAGTCTCCTTTGTAATGGTCATAATATTATATGATTTCTGATCTGTAGCAGCATATAAATCCATATTTTATCTTTATCAGGTCGAAACATCTATGTCCATGTTGTAATCTCACAGAGCACATAAGGTTACCAATAATACATACAAAAATATACACAGATACAAGAGACAAGAACAGATAGGATAAACAGATTATATTATTCTCAATAGATCATACAAAGCCAAGAACTGAACTTAGTTCTTGTGAGGCTCAACAGCCTAATATATACAGGTTACAAACAGTTACAATCATAACTACCTGTCGGTTCACCGAACCGACACGACTATTAGTTAATAGACTCTAATCGCTGTGTTTACTCAGCCGACCGACTTAGTCGGCTGATCGACTAAGTCGGTCTTCGTTCAAGTCGACTTATGTCGACTTGCTCCTTCTACATCTCCCCCACAAACAAAACATTTCTTCATCCCGAAGAAAGAGGGAGGCACCAAAATTGAAATCATGTCAAACCCTTCAGACTTGCTCCTGTTGAGGACTATGTAGGCGGATGGTCGGCCGTCGTTGAATGCATACTTCGACGATGGCTGGGGCTATGATGGCCAATTGATGCTGAAAGTCATTCCAGCTCTGTAATTCCTTCTCAATATCGATGGTCAAGGTAGTGAGACTTGACAGGATCGACATCTTTTCAGACATGGATTTTTCTGCTATGTTTTCCATGGTCGGGCCCAAGATTTGATTTTGCTCGTCTGCAGCCTGGATGAGTCTCTTTATGTGGGGACAGAGGTTGTCAACTTTCTCCAGGTTAGGTAGAGCCTGTTGAACCCATTGATGGGCCTCACGTTCTAATTTCTGCAGCTTGTTGGTTTCCATGACAATCTGCTCTTCGACGGTCTGCCTTAGTTCAGCTTCTGTAGACTTTCGAGCTTCTAGAGCTTGGATGCCTTGTCTGGTTTGTCTTGTCTGCTGGTATACCTGTCCATAGTGTGTCGGCCAATCTCTGAGTAATTCCTCAGTGACAATAGATTCCTCCATATGGTCCTGTAAGACCTTGTATGCCTCTGAAAATGCAGTGTGTTGGGCCAACAACAGTCGGGCAGTTTCTTCCTTCTGTTCTGCTTTGGTATCTTGGAGGTGTGTCTGGATGGTCGATACCATCCCTTCAAATATCTGATATTCCCTCTCCAAAGGTCGATCTGTGGCTACTTTGACAGGGCCTGGAACAATGGATTGAGCAAGAGACCTGCATTTGTCGAGGAACTCGACTTCTTCTGTCTCCTTATCCTTGAGTTGTTTCCTTAGTCTGGTCATCCTCCTCTTCGACTCTTTTGCTAGGGTGTTGAGTAATTGGCCAACCTATGAGTCGGTCAACGAGATGGCATATTTTAAACTTATCCGTAGCTTGGATGGTCGATGCTGGTCTATTTGTTTCTTTTGTTTGTCAGCATCGTGCTCCTGAGTACCTGCAGTAGTAGAGGCCGGTTCTGTAGTCTCCTGTTGCTGTTCTGTTGGTTTGTCGTGAGGACCTACAGAAGTGGAAGGTGGATCAGAGATCGAAGGGGTTTGTGTCGGAGGGTTTGGTTCAGTGGTCGGGGGTTTTTGTGTCTGGGGAGGTGGTATGTCCACCTCCGGCTGTGATGATGATGATGATTTTGGTTGTGAATCAGGAGGTGGTGATGATGGTGGTGAAGGTGGGGATGGTGGGTTTCCTGATCCTGGTGGTGAAGGGGAAGAACTGTGGTCAGAAGACATAATGTCTTCTTGCGGTCGGTAGTTAGTGAAGGTCTGTTCAATGCCTGATACATTGCCACCTTCTCGAACCCTTGTAAATACTTTTGTTTGGTGGGAATATGTCTTTTTGCTTGCTTTTAGGGGATTTGTTTTCCTGATTGTCTGCGCCAATTTGAACAGTGCAGGCAGTGTTGCAAAGAAGGATTTAAGCTCCTTGTCCGAGCTTGCCCTGGCTCTGAGTGCCTCAGGGATAGCTCTTTCAAAGACTTCGGGAGAAACGTCGGCCTGTTGCACTGGTGCTTGCTCCTCGACTATTTTAGTCAGAGATGGAGGGGGAGGAGTCGTCACCAGGTCGACCACATCTTCAGACAGTGGTGTTGTTTTGGCCTTCTTTGGCGGACCTTCCGGTGCTCCTGCTTCAACAAAACATTGAAACTGGGTTTCAATAGTTACCTTATTTGCTCAGGCATCCTCGAAAATATCGAGTGCTGATGCTGCCAGTTCTTCGTTGTCGTCGGTGGAGTCAGCAAGGACAAGCTTACGCTTACCTTTGCCTTGCTGTCTTTTCTGTAGCTTGATCTTCCTTCTGGCGACGGCTATCTCTTTCGCCAGTTTCTTGATAATGCTCCGAGACATAGAATATTCAGGGTTGTCTTCCTCGACTTCCCCTGTCGGGGTCTGAGCTGGGTCAACAGTCTGTGTAGCCGGAGGAGCTGTTTGTTGTACTGGTTGTTGTGTTGGTGGTGGTGTCTGATGTTGCTCTGTCGGGGGGTCCACTACTGGTGCAGTCGGGTGCTTCACTGTTAAGTGCACCCGACCAGGAGTTCTGGTCGAAGTATCCTATGTCACAAAGGTGCTAATATACAAGTGCATCTCGTAATATTCCTCCTTCTCCTGGTCGGTCAGAGGTTCGACTATAGAGAAGTCGACCTATTTTGCAGCCTTCGGGACTTGAATTTTGGTTTTTGCTTGTCGAGACAGCTCCCGAAAGATCTGGTCGACTGTGGATAGTAGTCTAGGTCCCTGGCATTTGAATCCTGAGTGTTTGAGGACCATACTGATGTATGGTCGAGCTCCAGCTGGATGTGTGAGTCGGCTGGGAGGTTTCGTTGGATGTTCTGGGGCACCCTCCACCTTGTCGTTCGCAGCTTAAGCTGCTGGAACCAGTTTTCCAGAAATACCTTGCCTTGGTTTAGTTCATGCACAGTTCCTTTTTGGGAAAAGGGTTTGAACTTGTGCATCTCGAATCTAGTAGGCTCTCGAAAGACGGGACTGCCTTCCGGGCATATATAGTACATAACAATCCAAATGATTAAGGAGGGGAATTTGATAATACCTCCTGTTTCATGACAGCGCTCGCATATGGTTTTGACCAAGTCTGCGAGGTAGTCTGCCCATCTGAAGATTCGTCCGTCGGTTGCAATTTTTTCGATGGCGTCCAGCATTTCCAATTTGAGGTCACTGCTGCGACCAGCCAAGGTGAGAGTAATGGTGATGATTTTCGCCACGATCTGTGGTGTTCGTGCGTCGATCTGACTGATCATTAAACCCTTGGAGTTTTTACCCGACGCTGAACCTGTAAGGCGTTCGACTAGCCCTTCCTTGATCCCAATGGGGACCGGGTCACCCTGGTTTAACAAACCAGTAAGTCGGGAGATAACATCTCCAGTGATGTTGACCGGTCGGTCAAAGTAAAATCGGCCGTTGTGGTAACGACTGATAATGAATTTGACCATGGCTTCCTTCGTACCAGTGAAGCTGGCCATGAGAGGTGCGTTTGCATAAGCATATATGGTGCTACGATTAACTTTCTCAGCCTCCTGGGTGATTCGTCGGTCTTCAAATGCCCATTCTTGAATATCCGTCCACAACTTTCACGTTTTGGATTCGTTTTAGTCGCTGGAGTAAGGGTGAGTCTGCTGCCTGGAGTTCTTGGGTCTTAGCCGCAGCTCTGGTGCATTTGGGTGCCATGGTTTCTGACTGAACAGACTGGTCAAAATTCTTACAAGGTTCGCAAATTTCAGTCAACTGGGAGTTCGAATGCTCTGTAGGTACGTGGTGTGGTGAATGACTATGGAATGTCCATTATTTATAGGTGCGGGTGGGGTGGATTGTCGAACTGGGTGAATTAATGGAGGACTTGACAGTCCAACTGCAACACTCGAGTGCGATTTCGTGAATCTGGGGCGGGGATCGAGGCCATTAATGCGGGATGGGACGCTCCAGGTCGACGGTCGATGTCGGTGGTGAGAACGGTCGACATGGTCGGTCGATGAAGATGGTCGATGGAAATGAAGTCGGTTGTCGAAGGGGTGAGTGGCTGTCATGATGGTTGTTTTATGAATGTATTGTGTTGATTTGTGGACTATTTCTAACTTTTTATGTAGTTTTTGGTGTCAGTTAAGACCGTTATATGATTTTTTTATTTTTTATTTTTATTTTTTATTTATTTATTTTTTTTAGGCCCTGTACCGTTTAAGTCGGGCTCCATTGACAAGCTTCTGAAATACTTGACCCTGCAATGTTTTTAGTCGAACTGAACCATTGGGATGTATTTCTTCGACCCTGTACGGGCCCATCCATTCTGTGTGAAGTTTCTTAGGCTTTCCTTTGACTCGACTGTTATACAGTAGGGCAAGGTCACCGACTGACAGATTTTTGTTTCTGATATTACGGTCGTGCCAAGCTTTCTGTTGTTGTTTTTGTATTTCCTGGTGCTGGATGGCCATAAGTCTATGTTCTTCCAATTTATTAAGTTGAAGTAGCCGATCTTTCCTGGCTTGTTCGACGTCGACATGTAGTATCTGTGCAATTATAGGTGCCTCTTGTCTGAAGTGCAGAGGTACGACTGCTTCTTGTCCATATACCAGTCGAAATGGGGTTTGATTAGTCGACCGTTTGTAGGCTGTCCGATATGCCCATAAAACTGCAGGAATCTTCTCATCCCAGTCATCTTTGTCAGCACTGCATATTTTAGTCAGTCCTTTTGTCAGTGTTTTATTGAAAGCTTCAATTGCACCATTCGACTGAGGATGGTATGCTGTACTACGTCGGTGGTCGATATGAAACTTGTCGGTTAAATTTTTGATTGTTTTGTTAACAAAGTGTGATCCTTGGTCGCTGATCAAGGTGAGTGGACATCCAAATCTCGTGATGATGTTTTCATAGATGAATTTTGTAGCTACTTCACTGGAACAGGTCTCGACAGGTTCTGTTTCTGCCCATTTAGTAACATATTCCACTGCAGTGATGATATATCTTGCACCTGATCATCGGGCAGGGACAGGGAATGGTCCTATGAAGTCTATAGCCTAGATTTCAAAGGTGAGACTAGGGTTGACTGAGATCAAGGGCATTTATGTACTTGGCAGTGGCCGACCAAGTCGTTGACATCTGTCACATCGACTGACAAAGTTTTTACAATCTTTATGAAGTGTCAGCCACCATAATCCAGACTGTTGAATTTTCTTAGCAGTTGTGTCGGCCTGAAAGTGTCCTCCTGCTGGTCCGTAGTGTGCTTCGTGCATGATTTGCTCTCGTTCATGGGCAAGTACACATCTTCTAAGAACATCGTCTAACCCCATTTTGTATAGAAATCCGTTGATGAGGCTGTAGGGGGCAGCCTCATAGCTAGGATTTGCTTCTTTTTAGTGTTCAGACCTTCTGGTGCCTGACCTGTTTCTAGGAACTGAGCAATTTCCTCCAGTTCTTCTGGTACGACTTCTATACGAAATAAATGTGCATCTGGTAGGTCGTCGTCGATTCCAGTCCATTCCTCTCCTGTGTCGATTCAGGATAGGTGGTCGGGTCCGACATTTAGCTTCCCTGGTCGGACAACTACTTCAAATTCAAATTATTGGAATAGTAAGAGCCATCGACAGATTCTACCATGGTGAAGGGGTTTGTTTACGAGGTACTTCAAAGCTTCATGTTCGGTGTAAAATATGAAGGGGTTAGCTAATAGGTAGTGTCGATATTTCTGAAGTGCAAAGACCATTCCTAGGGCTTCCCGTTCGGTGGTCGAATAGTTCCTTTCAGCCTTATTTAGTTTCCGACTACTGTAAACTATAGGGTAGTCCATTCCATCGTCTCCTGGTTGAGTCAGGATAGCTCCAATTGCTATTCCTGATGCATCGATATGCACATGGAATTTTATCGACCAATTTGGAAATTTAAGTATGGGGGCTTCGACCAGTTTTCTCTTCAGTTTGTCGAAGGAGATTTGGCATTCCTCCGTCCATTTAAACTCTATGTCATCCTTGAGTAGTTCTTCTAGGGGGTAGGTCATGTCTGAGTAATGTCGGATAAACTTCCTATAGTACCCTGTATGTCCTAATAACACCCGAACCTGTTTAGGGTTTATTGGAGGCTTCAAGTCAAGGATAATTTTAATTTTGGCAAAGTCAACCTTAATACCATCTTTACAAACAACATGTCCTAGTAGTATCCCTATGGGGGTCATAAAGATGCATTTCTTAATGTTGAGGGAAAGTTGAATCTGCTGACATCTTTCCAGCATAAGTCGGAGCCATGTGCAGTGATCTTTTAGGGTGGAATATATGGTCCAGTCGTCGAAGTAGACTGCCATAGTTTTATATATGTACTCTTGGAAATTTTTTACAACTATTCTGAAAAAGACTGCAGGTGCATTCTTTAGTCCAAAAGGCATAACCCTATAAGCAAAAGAGCCAAATTCACAAACAAATGTGGTTTTCTTCTGATCTTCCTTTGCTATAGGCACTTGATTGTATCCTGAAAATCCATCTGTGAATGAGTAGCATTCATGGCCTACCACTTCATTCAAGATTTCATCAGCATAAGGTGTGGGAAAGGGATCTGTCAGTGTGACTTTATTAAGTTCCCTAAAGTCAACACAAATTCTCAGTCTGGTCGGGTCATGTTTCTTAGGCTGTATGACCATGGGACTTGCCCATTCCGACCGGTCGATGGGGTAGATGATACCTGCGGCTAACATGTTGTCTATCTCCTTTTTAACTATTTCCTTATACTTATGAGCTAGTTTATAAGGGCGTTTCTTGACAGCTCGGAAATCAGGTTTAGTGTCGATTTTCATTTCTCCCATTTCTTGAACTAACCCTTTCAAATCTTTGTAGTCTCTTGCAAAGACATCTTGGAATTCCCTAAGTAAGTTCACTATTTCGGCAGTTTGTTGCTCATTCCAATAATCACCAATCTTAGCTAATTTTGGTCGGTCATCATTTGAAATGTCGACCTCTTTGGTTTTTACTTTGGCATCTAACCATTCTGGGGCTTTAGCTTCATTGATCGGTCGACTTCCTTCCTGGAACTGTGAAAATGTAGCAGGGAAGTCGGCTGCAGTCATTCGGTCGAGGTCAGGTTTTTCGGTAGTCGCGACCCTAAGCATAGAGTGGATCGGTTTTGTTGTTTCAGCATGGTTGGATTTCCATCTGAAGCTTTTACCTTCGATGTGTTCATTCTCCAATTGTAATCGGGTCGACTCGACTTTTGATCCTATGTGAAGACTATTACAGTGCTTGACCTGTTGAGGGTCTTTGTCAGGG
>LPNX010555863.1:61141-79857 GCA_001517045.1 Pseudotsuga menziesii | reverse complement strand
CCTTTCCCATGTATCCCGGGTCATGATATTTACCTGAGACCCAAAATCAAGCACCACTTGTCGGACATGGAAACCTTCAATTTCCAGGTCGACAAGAGGGTAGACATCGTTTTTGTCTTTTTGATTTAGGCTGCAGATGTTCTTAGTTTGTTTCTCAGGGTTAGTGCTTTTGATTTGATGTAATAAATCAATGAACTGACAGACAAATTTATCTGTTTGAATGAGATGGGTTAAGTGCTGGGTCGAGTCGTGTCGACTGTGACTAACGTCTTCGTGCTGTGCAAGGTTTGTAAATATGTTTGTGGCTTCCTGATATGTGTGTTGTTCCTTGCAAGGGTCAGGGTATGTATTTGTGTGTGTGATCTTACTAATCTGAGGATTATCAGGCCCAGTTTTAGTGCCTTGTCGAGTGACGATGTGCAAATTTTTAGTAGTTATGACATCATTCTTCTGGACACAAGACAAGACATTAACATTATTTTTATTACTAATTTTTTCCAGCATTGTAGGGAAATCCTCCAAGGAGTGATCGCCTACACCACAATGTGTACAAAATTTAAGATCAGTCCTGTCCTTGTACGGACAGTCTGCGCATTTGTGCCCTTCTTTGTAACAAATAAAGCATTGAGTAGGTCGACGAATTCGTATTTCTCGATTCCCAACGAATCGACCTATTCTTCCAAACCCTGGTCGTTGATTGTCATTCCGGCGGTCGTAGCGTCGGCCATCATTTCGTTGCCCATTCTGGTTATTATTATTGTTCTGCTCTGTGTTCTGTGCTACAGCATTAGTCTGGTAGACGGCCTGGTAGTTTTGTCTATTTTTGAGGTTAAGATGGCAGTCGGCCGTGTTGTGATTTGCAGTTTCACAGATAGCACACAATGAAGCTTTGCCATTCTTCATATTGTAAGGACAGTCGGCGGTGGAATGGTCTCCTCGTTCCTGGAAGATGTCGCAAAACGCCTTTGTCTGTACAAAACGGACATCTTGTCGACTGAATTGATGTCGACAGTTATCTTTTGTATGTCCGGCTGTTGAACAGTTAGTACACCAGATGTCTTGGTTCTTAAGTGTGAGCTCTTTCAAGGACTTCTGCATATTTTCCAACTGTTCTTCCAAGTGATGGTCAGTCGGGCAGGAAGGTATGTCTTCATCCATCTTGACCTACAATGCTTTTGTCAACGCATCTTCGTACGACTTGAAGGTCTCCAGAATGATGTGTCGGCGAACTTTCTGTGAAAGTCCTGCAAGGAACCATTGAATGAGTAATTATTCGTTGATGACATAGTCCAACTGACTCAATAGATCCTTCCATCGTTTATCGTAATTGCGGACTGTTTCTCCTGGCTTCTGTTGGGTCATCTTCAGCTTCTTGGCTGCCAGGTGTTTAGCATCTGGAGTCTTGAAAAATGATAGGAATTGCGCCTTTATCTCTGGTTTTGTTGCTCTAGGTTGCCTTTCGGTAAATGTCATATACCATGTGAGAGCTCTTTTCCGAAGGGCTCCTGCGAACTGGGCTATCTGTCGGTCTTCTTCTGTTACTTTGTTAGCCTCCCATATCGACTCGCAGACAAACTAGTGTCGTCTGGGGTCTTCGTCACCCTCATAAAGGGGAATTTGAGCAGATCCGTGACCCATGTTGGAGTCACTGTCACTACTCTCTGATGATGTCGGAGGAGGAGGTGGAGGAGGTGGTGGTTTAGAGGTCAGTGAAAGTGGTGGGGTCGATGATATGGTCGAACCTGCGGAGTTTTTGTCGACGAACTTATGCTGTCGTCTGAGGTCGATCCTTTGTCTTCGAAAAGTGAATTGTTGTGTATTTGTAGTGTCGATGTTCCACTGAAATTTTGTGTGCACAGGTCCGATTCTTGTATGTCTTCGATAGCTGTATGTGGCAGGGGGGGTGCTCCTTCATGTGTCGGCAGGAGCAAGTGGATACTTCGAAAGGAAGGTGCCGTTTGAAAGGTCACCTAGTTACCTTCGATCGGTCGACGTATGACCAGATGTCGACCCGGGTATGGTTCATCGCCTAGTCGGCTCCAGAGTGTAATGTCGCCAGCTCTTAGTCGAAGGTCATCTTCAATAATAGTTTGTATTCTGGTACGCAGATTTACTGGGGAAAGGGTCACTCCTTCGTCGGGAACAATTAGTTGGAGAGCTTCTGGCTGCTCTATCCACATTTCATCATCTTCAGGGGATGCCTCTTCTTCTTTGCCTTCTCTGCGTCGGTCATGACCCGACTCTGGCGGTACTTCATCATGGTCGGTCTCCCTAGGGTTTTGCTGCAGCTCTGTGGCCCTTTCGCGTCTAGCCTCCCTTTTCTTCTGTCTTTCATCCCTTTCGATTATCTTAATGTCCGACATACTGTAGTACAATACTATGCCTTCAGTTCCTCTTCGGTCGATTATGCATTACCGGTGACTACGACTCTGGTCGACTAGGATCCACTATGCTCGATGTTCGACACACGACCAGCTACCCCCCCATAGCCTACCCGACGCTTTTTAGAAAGCCTGGATAGTTCTTACTTGCTCAGGAAGTACTCCCACTCCCTTTCAGCAATGAATTTTTCCCACTGCTTCTGCTTCTCCGCCCAGTTAGTGTTTGAGGGTGGTTCACGTAATAGAGGTCGAGGTTCAACAATGTGCCCTGCTCCTTTCTCTATTAAAAACTTGAACAGTAAAGCCGGTAAGGAACACAAGAATTGATCAGTAAATTCTGTGAAAAATTTCTGTCGGACGGTTTCCACAGAAGTCCTGTCTTCGACTGCTTGTTCCTCACAGAAGTCGTCAGCTATCTTTTCGAACCACTCCGATAGATTCGTACGACCTCCTCGGATTAGTTTTTGGAGTAACTGTTCTTCTTTAGTTTTGTCCGGTTTTCTCATCCAAAAGCTGCTTCAGTAGATGTGGCACGGATTCGACAAACTTTTCGTGAGTCTCAGTGAAAAATCTGGCTTTGGCTTTTGCGACTGTCAATCTGTTCCTTCTCGCGTAATTTTGTAGATAGTTAGCAATTTTTCGCTCCCACCAGTCCTTTATCTCCTGCTCTGGTATCATGTGTAAGCCTATACTCCAGTTATGTACTACCGGCAATGGAACCAATGTTGTAATCTCACAGATCACATAAGGTTACCAATAATACATACAAAAATATACACAGATACAAGAGACAAGAACAGATAGGATAAACAGATTATATTATTCTCAATAGATCATACAAAGCCAAGAACTAAACTTAGTTCTTGTGAGGCTCAACAGCCTAATATATACAGGTTACAAACAGTTACAATCATAACTACCTGTCGGTTCACCGAACTGACACGACTATTAGTTAACAGACTCTAATCACTGTGTTTACTCAGCCGACCGACTTAGTCGGCTGATCGACTAAGTCGGTCTTCATTCAAGTCGACTTATGTCGACTTGCTCCTTCTACAGTCCATAAAAAAATTTGTCTTCAATTTCACCAAAAAAAATTATTTTATCACTATATGGGGGGGATTAAAGAATCTGAGTGAAATAAGAAATAGGAAAGGTTGTAGGAATTATTGGAGAGATTTTATATGTTCATTGAGATTATATTTATCTTTGTTATAATTCATATGTATTTCATAAATCAATTTTCCATGAATTAACTGCTTTATTTTATACCCTATCTAGATTGCTAGCTTTAAATGACTATTCTTGCAATTTTTGATGTAAAATAAGTTATGTTAACTAAAATTGAGCCTTGTAAGTTCCGGTGAGTCACTTATAGATGAAAATTCCCATACATATCTCTGAAACCATTTTTCATTGGGGTCGTAGTGCCTTTTGGGATCCTCCACTGCGCAAGGTTTCATTAGGCCAAAACTGCTGAAAAACCCCAAATTCCTCCAAAGCTCCTCAGAACTTTCCAGAACTGATGAAAACTGTCCAAAACAATTTATTATGTTATATGAAATCTGGAAAAACCCTTTGCATGTTTCCAAAATCCCCTGGTCGAAAAAGGATGAACTACTCTTCCTATTTTACAGTTTGGCTGCCCAGAAGCGTGGAAGTAGGTTTCCGCATAGTGGATTCTGAAACCTAAATGGAACCAGATATAAATGTGTTAGGGAATAGGAAATTATATATCTAAAATTTCTTTGGTTTCTTCGCACTGCTGACTCCTCTTGCCTGCAAAATTTCCCGGAAAAAACCTCTGATTTGCCGAGTCCGAAGAGGGTTTGAGTGGTTTGATTCAAAGTTCATAAATTTAAATTTAAATTACAGAATTAGATAGTGTTCAGGTATTCCCACCAGACTTGGGAAATTATAGTGGTATCAAAGCATGGTCCTCCATACCTTCTCTTGATATTATTCAATGGGTCCAAAATACAATTCTGATACCAAAAGAAAGATTCCTCAAGAGGAGGAAGTAGAATATGTGGATGGGAGATTCCATGAAGAAAGGGATGAGAAAGATGAATTCAGGAATTTTGTTAAGAACATGTTGAAATGTATGCAATATATTTCAACTAACATCATACAATTTGGTCAAGAGACTAGAGAATTCTTAGCTAAACAACTCGGAGTGAAAGATGGAGAAAGGAGCAACATTGGCTCCCAATGTGAAGAAAGAAAGGTCATAGGTGGGGATATTTCTTCCAAGACTGGACCTCAGAATAGGCCACTTGAGTATAGGGATGAACCGAAATTGCAGCCACAACTTGCCATGCCCAAATTTGTAGAAACACCTAAATAAGACCATGAAGCGTAGACTGAAGCTATTGTCACATGGGAGAAGTTTTATGTTTACCAATCATTGAGTGAAGAGTGCAAAAGGGCTCTACCATTCCAAGATTTCTGTGAAACTCAATTTAGGGGGAATCCAAGAGGGGATGCAAGGAATCCATATCAAAATTATGAATTAAAGAATGCCATTGGGAAAATCACTTTGCCATATTTTGATGGCACTTCCAATTGCTCAGTGCGCTCTTGGATTCAGAAAATGGATACATACTTTCAGCTGAATCCTATGGAAGAAAGGGATGCCATCAAGTTGGAAGCCCTAAATCTTGAAGGGAGGCTATTGACTAGTTGTTTCATGGCATGGAAACATTAATCCATGATCAAGTAGTCACCTACGAGGAGTTCACCAGAAAATTGACAGAAAGATTTGACTAGAGAGATCCTAATATCTCTTTCCGGGATATGGAACACATAAAACAAGTTGCAACTCCAGAAGCATACATCTCAGAGTTCCAAAAGGGGGCTCTCATAGCCACTGACATATTATAATCAAGGATGATCCTTTTGTTTACAGAAGGACTAGATGAATCATTGAAGGGGTTGGTGAAGGCCTACCGACCTAGCACTTTGCAGGAAGCTATGAACGGGACTAGAGACCCGCAAGATGCAATTCCGAGGACTAAGTATCCTCCCAGACCTACCATGCCTCATAAATTTTAGAATAAAAAACCTCACGTGAGAGACTTTCCTACCCGTGGAAAGAAAGTTTACTCCTATAAGGATCGAGATGAATTGAGAAGGAAGAAGCTATGTTTTTCTTGCAAAGAACTGTGGGATCTGTTACCACCTAAGTTGTATTTAGTCGGTGTTATCAAGTGAGCCTGGTGAACCAGACAAAGATTATTTTTTCGAACTTCAGAAGACCTTCAGACTTGCTTCTGGGAATTGTTTTTTTATCTACCACATGTTCATACCCCCTTGGGGGAGTTGTAATAAAAGTTTCTAGCATGGTAGTGTCTATAAAATAATCCCACACTAGCATGGTAGTTGGACTTTGTTTACCAATCTGTTCATTCCACAATGTTTTTTCGCTTGGTTATTATTGTTTGTTGAATAAACAACTGATAATTTCTGAGTTTTTCACTCAATACATCCAAATTTGGGGTGGTCGGCTTGACATTTAGGCCTATAGAGGTTATTAGAGTATGTGTGTCAATGTATAAACATGCTAGGAATTATGGTCGAGTCATATGAACATGTGTTAAGTCCCCCTAGGTTTTGTTTTTATTTTATTTTTAATTTTAATTTTTCCACAAAATTTAGGCTATTTTTTAATAGTCTAATTGGAAAAATTGGTCTTGTAATAAAAGTGGGGTTAAAATTCAGATTCGGTCATGGGGGTGCTCATTTTCTGACTCAGAGCACCCGGTAAACCCAGAAACCCACTCTTCCTAAGTTTTCAGTGATTTTTCCATCACTCAAGTGAGAAAAAAAAATCAAATATTAATTAATTTAATTCAAAATTAATTAAATAATGGAGCAAATCCAAATTCCTAAATGAGTGGATTTTTCTTCAATTTGACTGAAGTTAGTCTCGTCAGCTTCATATTGACTAGGAGTATTCATTCCTTGATTGAAGGCAGCATCAGGGCTGAAGAGGAGGTTAACTGGCTCATGTAGATATAGGGTTGCACCCTCCTTTCTCTCTCCTCCACACATGTGGATAAAGATGGGAGTTGTTTGTTGGTTGGTTCAGTTCACTGAGTGAGGCGTCACTCTGATTTGTAGTTCTAGTCTAGTTAGACTTAGTTCATCATTAGATCAAGTTTGGTTTGACTCTTAGTTAGCTTCAGTCTCTCTTTAAGTCAGGGATGCACCCCTCTTGGCCAATCTGGCTATAAATAAAGAAGCTTTTTCCTCTTCCAAGCTAGTTATATCTGGGTAGAAAGGATTGCCATTGTGTAATATTTTTATTGATCATCCTTCTTGTTGAAATAAAGAAAAGCTTTGGAGGAAATACGGTGTCATGTTATTATGACTTAATGAGCATTGCCATGTTTCACGGAGGTAACCTGTATCTGTGTTCATAACTTGCTTATTTTGATATTATGGATCTAGTGCACAAAGATTGATAATAAGTTTATTATGATATTGATAGGAAAGGAATTTGTTAATAAGTTTATTGTATATCTATTTTTCTTTTATGCATGTCTAGAGATCTAGATTTAACATGTTTTATAAGATTATATGCATGCTATTCTAATATCTCTTTTTATGTATTAACCAGATATCACAAGCATCTTGGAAAGCCTTTGGATTAGTTGTATGTTCCTAGATTGGAGAGGGTGCTGATCTAGTTTTATTCCTCACTTTCTCCAAAATTTCTCAAAGGAATAGTCCCTTGACATTCCTCCGGAAAGCTCCACGGTTGATCATTCGGGCACCAAGCCACCTCTTCACTCTTTCTCCTTTTTTATCAACACTTCCTTGGTTACTTGGATTTTATATTTTATATATGCTGTTTCAAAGATGATATCTTTCTAGATATGAACATATAGGAGCTGTATGCATAGATTTAGTTTCATTTAAGAAAAAGATTCAAGTCCTTTATCTTTAAAAACTAGATCTAGCAATAAAATTCTTTCATTTTTTATAAGCAGTTTTAAGCCAAATCAAAAGCTTGTTTAAAGTGAATAGAATTTCTTTATTAAAAGCTAAATCCAACATCTAAAGTGCACATTTCATTGGATTCGACAAATCTAGCCAAGATCCTCAACAGGACTTGTCCTCTTGAGTTATTTTTGTCTTTTCTTAAAAAGTACTTTAACTTAGTCTCTTTCTGTAGTTTTTTTGCGGTTGTCCAAAGACACTCTTAAAGTGTTTTGGGGCACTTTACAGTGATTAAATTTTTTTTTTTTTAGCAGGTCCATCCAAAAAGAGGAGGAGGTGGTATCCAAAAAGCGATTTTTGGGCCATTCGAAACCCCCCAGGGATCTCCCCATCTTTTGTAGTCATTATTGTTGTACTTTGTAATCCCTTGGGTTCATTTGGTATAAGAACCAAGCATAACTTTTTAATTAATTTTCTGATATTCTAACCAAGTAATAAAAATAAAACAAGTTTGAGTCGGCTCTTTCGAGCCAACTCCCCATCCCCCCAAGGGAGATCCTACGTTTTGTGTTTTTTTCACTTTTGTTCACTTTTTTCTAGTTTTGTCCTGTATTACAACATTGAATACTTTTAATTATAATAATTTCAATATATTTCACAAATTTAAAGTAATCATACTACTTACCCCACAACTTCCTGATTGAACCGAAAGGGGAAAGAGATACGTGGTAGGACTAATTAGATAACCCGTGAGTTGTGTTTGATGTTTGTTTTATTTTTATTTGTTATCATCTAAAATTAACCCCTCCTTGCTTTCCTGATTGAGTTCCACTTGGATTGAAAGAGATTCCTAGAGGTTCTTTTTTTAACAAAGTACACAGTTTAAAATCTTTAAAAATTTGACAAGACTCCGGTGTGTATTTTCTACGCTTGGTTGCGGTTCATCTGATCATTCAAGCTGCATCAAAAGCAATGTGAGTGACTAGAATAATTAGGATTCACTTTCCCCAATTAACCACCTCAGGAAAAAATCCAACGCCTCGATTAAACCGTAAATGGTGGCAAAATACCCAAAGGAAGTGGGAACTATTAGACAGTGACCTCAATGCTCTGATCTCTGTTACACTCTAGCAGGTGTATTATGAACACAGTCTCAGAGACTCCATTCAGCCCACACATTCCTTCTGGGTAGCCGTAGTGGTTTTTATTTTTGTACATACTCCAAGTACCCCGTGGGTATATCTAGAGTCCCCCTTCCTAGTTTAATCAACTCATCATACATTAACTTAAAATTTGACCAAGAGAACTTGCAACACCCATTTGTATTTCAACAACAATCTCATTTTTGGACTCCATTATTGGAACTGATCTATTTGATATTATCATATGTTTCCGTATTACTACTTATCAAGTTTTGATTTCTATGCTATTGTGGTGTAAAAAATCTTGCAAATATCTTGTGTCAAATTCATTTGTCAAAACTCCTAAAAAACTTACTCATTTAATACAATCATCATCTAAGTAACCAACCTTAGTAACTCATAGGGTATACCCCCCTTGGATTTGTTAGGAGTCTTCCTAAATGGAGGAGTCAAGAACATGGTGACAGCCTTGACTCGAGACTTGCCCCCAAGGACACACCGAGTGGCTTGAAGGTTTCTGCCATGTTCCCCCCCAGGTGTGTGAAAGGTAGCAACAGGATCCCGATCACAAATGTGTGAAGGGAAAAACACACTATATCGAAGTATTTTCTGAGATTGATGAAGAGGTGGTAGAATAATATGAGATGGGTGATGGAGAGTATGAAAAAATGGAAGAAGAGGAGTAGCCCCATCAAACCAGCAGCAAAATTGTTGTACTCAGTTGAGTTCCCTAGTTCCATACTTTAAGGCTGAAAGGAGTTCTGCAAGGGAATAAAATTACAGTTCTTGTTGATAGGGGTGCCACACATAAATTTATTGATTCATCCCTTATGGAGAGGAGAAAACTACCCACTGATCCCTTTGAAGGATTCACTCTGGTCATTCCTGGTAACCATACCATGGAGTGCAACTGATGGATCCTAGATATTCAAGTAAACATCGATGACTATACTGTGAAGGGAAACTTTTATGTTGTCAATGTGGAAGACACCAACATGGTGTCGGAGGGTACAATGGTTGTAATCTATTGGAGAGCATTCTGTGAACGACAAGATACCAAAAATAAGTTTCAAGGATGCTGAAGGAAAACTAGTGGTATCGAAAAGTATACATACTTATCCTAGCCAAGTAATATCTGCAAAAAGTATGAGATCTATTATGAGGCATGGAGACATTGAATGGGATATTGAATTCCAAATCACAATTAAGGGAACAACTGCCAAAGTTTCCTCTCGGCCCAAAGATATTAAAAATTTGTTGCACAATCCTAAGAGGTTTTTTGAAGACCTTCTACATGGAAAGCCACCAGACTGTGGAATTAAACACATGATTGAGTTGGAAGATGGTACACTTCCAATAAAAATACACCCCTACAAGCATCCAAAGAGACTCAAGGATGAAAATGAGAAGGCCATCAAGGAGCTCCTTGAGTTGGGCCTCATCAGACCAAGTTCCAATCCTTTTTCTTCTTCGGTGGTTCTAGTGAAGAAGAAGGATGGGACACTCAAGATGTTCATAGATTATCGAGATTTTAACAAGAAGACAATAAAGAATAGGTACCCAATTCCCTAAATTGATTAGATGATGGATGAGCTACATGGAGCCAAACTTATCTCCAAAATAGATCTCTAGTCAAGGTACCATCAAATCAGGATGAGGGAGGAATAAATACAAAAGACTGCATTCCGTTGTCACTTTGGTGACTTTGAGTTTATGTTCATGCCATTTGGATTGACTAATGCACCAGAAACGTTCCAATCATGCATGAATAAGGTATTTAGCAAACAAATCTGTAAGTATGTTCTTGTGTTTTTTGATGATATTTTGATCTATAGTATGACATGGGAGGAGCATTTGTACCACTTGGAGTAGGTACTCACTATGCTTGCAGATCTATCATTTTTTGCCAATATGTCTAAGTGTGAGTTTGGCATGACACAACTGTTGTATCTTGGCCATGTGATCTGCCAAGAAGGGGCTAAGGTAGATCCAGAAAAAATAAAGGCCATATTGGAATAGGCCAGCCCAAGGAACCTCACTGAGATGAGAGGCTTCATTGGCCATTGTAACTACTACCACAGATTTGTCAATGGATACTCCCGGTACGTTGGAACCTTAACATATTTGACTAAGAAGGGTGCACTAAAAAGGAATATTTTAGGAGCTGCACTAAAAAGGAATATTTTAGGAGCTGCACATGATGCACCAGTGGCTTGTCACACTGGTTTTCTGAAGAGTTACCATAAGGTAAGGGAGATATTTATTTGGAAAGGTATTAAAGATGATGTTGTCGTGTATATGAAGGAATGTTCTACATGTCAGCAGAACAAAGTTGAGCACTCACACCCTACTGGATGCCTCGAGCCTCTTCCTATTCCAGATCAAAAATGGGAAAGTGTGTCCATGGACTTTATCATGGGACTACCAAAGTCACGAGGGAAAGACAATATTTTTTTGGTGGTTGAAAGGTTGACAAAATATGCACATTTCTTTGCAGTATTATCCACTATTTCAGCTAGTGATGTTGCTACTCTATTCTTTAAGGATATTTTTAGACTGCATGGACTTCCCAAGATTATAATCAGTGACAGAGATAGTAAATTCACTAGTTATTTTTGGCAGACATTGTTTGGTGTAGTTGAAACAAATATGAACATGATTACAAGATATCACCCCCAAAAGGATGGGAAAACCAAGAGGGTTAACCAATGGCTTGAAAGGTACCTCCGTAACTATGTTACAGGACATCAAGGAGCTTGGGAAACTTGGCTCCACTTGGATGAGTTCTATTACAACAACACATTTCATCTTTCTATCAGAATGACTCCCTTTATGGCCTTATATGGGTATGAAGCTCCAAATTTTGCAGAATTAATATTTGGAGACTGTAAGGAACAAAAAGATAAAGATTGGTTGTAGGAAAAGCAAGACATTTTAAGGGAATTGAAAGGCAATCTGTAGATGGCACAGAACCAACAAAACAATTTTGCAGATAAGCACAGAACAGATAGAGTGTTCCAAGTGGGAGATATAGTGTATTTAAGGATGCAAACTTATAGATAGTATTCCTTGAATAAGAAAGGGGCAGAAAGACTTCAATCCATATTTTATGGACCCTACAAGATTAGCAAAAAAGTTGGTGAAGTATCCTATGAGTTGGATTTTCTAGCAAAAAACAAAATCCAATTTTTTTTTTCATGTTTCTTGTCTAAAGAAGGAAGCAGGGAAACACATAGTGGTTTCTAAAGAACTACCACCCCTAGATGATGAAGGCCATTTGTTCTTAGTACCAGAGAAAGGAAATTAAGAAACAAAACAATCAAAGAATACTTGATATGGTGGAAAGGATTGCCGAGTGAGGATGTCACTTGGGAGGGTGAGAAGATCTTGTAGCACTCCACTTTGCTTCTGCTCGAGGAAAAGCATATTTGGGAGGGTAGGACTATCATGTCCCCTCAATTTTATCATTAAAAGTGTTGAGCATGCCAAGTTCCTAGAGGCTCAAATTGACATTAATTATTCTTCCTAGGACAAATTTTTCTAATAATTATTTTGAGGCATGTATTTAATTTTATTTCATCATTTTTATTTATTATGCAAATTAATGATGTGGAAATAAGGCTTCCATGTCAGGAGGCCGCATTGGGGGAACTAGTAAACTTGCCTTGGTAAAAAATAAGAAACTCCATGACAATACTAGTTAGGGAAAAAAGAGAAATTTCCTAAAATCAGCAGAAAAGAAGACATGTAAAAGAAGGAAAGTTTTGCAAAGGGAGGACGTAGTTTCCTCTTAGAGAAATCAGAAAAGATGTATGGAGAAAAGTAGGAAATTTTTTGAAAGGAAATCACAGTTTCCTTATGAGCCAAGAAAAGTAGAAATTTGTCATAAAACAAAAGAAACATCTTTTGAATAAGGGATGGTGCATTTTCTAAAGGTTAGGGATGAGTTGGACACGGAAAAAACTCCACATCGTCCTACATTCCAAATTAACCAAGGAGGGTGCTTATGTGGCTAGGGTTAGGGAACCCATGGGGGTTGAATTGCTCTCATGGGTCATCATTAGCCTCCACTTGATAATGTGGAAATTTAACCCAAGTGTTAGAACAATTACACTCACAAAAATTTCCAATTACACATGCAAATTACTCACAAAGGAGACTGAATATGGAGCAGAACACTAATCTGTATTGAATAAGTGTACAATAGCCAACCCTGTGAAGTCATAGGCTTCCACAATAAATAATTACATGAGATATTTGAATGCATAAGGATTCCATTCAAATTTGGTCAAAATCAGGCTTACTAAATCTAAGCAAATCTCCCATAGGTGCATAAAGTAGTTTCCAAATCTGTCTAGGATCTCACAAATTGACAAAATCAATTAGGCAATATAATATATGATGGAAGAAAAACTCATACATGCTTTTCTTAGGATAAAAGAGTGGAGGATGATAAGGACAAAAACAAGTTAACTTCACCTAGTCAAACTTTCCCAATTGCCTTAAAACTCAGAAAAAACAGGCAATAAAGCAAAAAAAGTAGACATGCGCTAGGAAGGCTAGGAATAAAGCAGATTTGATTTCAAGTGGTTTCCCAAGTGCTCCATGACTCAAATTTAGAAATTTTGACCACTTTGGATGTGTTGAGGACAACTTGCATAAGGTGGAATATGGAAACTAGGCAAACAAGACAAAAAATGGATTAATTAATGTCTAAGGTAGCTAACTATGGGTTGATTATTCTAACAGCTAAACATGTCATATAGAATGCTATTAAATTATAATTTGAGACCATTTATTCAGTTTGGTTGTTTTTTATTCTGATCTATTCTTATGTGAGCATTCCTTCTGAGTGATGTGCCTCAGACTATTGGGAGATGAGCCCCAACCTTCCCTTCCCCTCTCCTTCCATCCTTTTCTCTTCCATTGTAGGTATGGAGAAATATATTGCAGCCATTGAAGTATTATCAGAGATATTTAAATCCTTCATAATTTTCAGTTCGAGCTCCAATGAATCCCATGCTTCACCTATGCTCTCAGCCCCTTTGTTGGTCATGTTCTAGGCCTCCTGCCCATTATTTTGGAGTCTCCTTTGTAATGGTCAGTATATTATATGATTTATGATATATAGAGGCATATAAATATGTAATTTATCTTTATTATTTCAAAACATCTCTGTCCTTAAAAAATATGTCTTAAGTTTCACCAAAAAAACTTATTTTATCACTGTATGGGGGAAAATTGATGAATCCGAGTGCAATAAGAAATAGGCAAGGTTGTGGAAATTTTTGAAGAGAGTTTATATGTTAATTTACATTCTATATATCTCTTTTATAATTCATATGTAGTTCATAAATCAATTTACCACGAATTAACTACTTTATTTTAGACCCTAGCTAGATTGCTAGCTTTAAATGACTAGTCCCGTAATTTTTTATGTAAAATGAGTTATGTTAACTCAAACAGAGCCCTGTAAGTTCCTTTGGGTCATTGACAGAACCAAATTCCAATACATATATCCAGAACCATTTTTATTTGGGGTCATACTTCCTTTTGGGATCCTCCACTGCGCAAGGTTTCCCTAGGCCAAAATTGTTGAAAAACCCCAAATTCATCCAAAAATCGTCAGAAATTTCCAGAACTGCTGAAAATGTCCAAATACATTTCTTATGTTATATGAATTCTGGAAGAACCCTTTGCAAGTTTCGAAAATCCCCTGGTTGAAAAAGGTTGAACTACTCTTCCTAGTTTCACTGTTTGGCTGCCCAGAAGCATGGAAGTAGGTTTCCACATAGAGGATTATGAAACATAAAAGGAACCAAATATAAATTGTTTAGGTAAGAGGAAATTCAATGTCTGAAATTTCTTTGTTTTCTTCCCTCTGCTCACTCCTCTTTCCTGCAAAATTTCCCAGAAAAAAACCCCTGATTTTCCCAGTCCGAAGAGCCTTTGAGTGGTTTGGTTCAAAGTTCAGAAATTTTAATTTAAATTACAGAATTAGATAGTGTTCAGGTCTGCACACCAAAATTGGGACATTACAATTTGGTCTTGCAATCAGATTCCTATTTGGGAAAACTTCACAATTCTCAATGCTCAATGTATTAGGCATGGTGGCATGAGCTCCTCTACCTACCAGGTGTAATTTCCATGGTATCAATTACACCTACTCTTGTAGGAAAAAAAACAATCACATCATAACTGTTATAGGTACGTAAGTACATAATTAACTGAAACAAGTTTTCTGAACATCAAATAGAAGGAGCAAGGATCCACTAGTGTCTCCCTCACAGAAGCTAGGTAACCTGATGTCATTCCTTAGCAACCTTGGTATTCTTGTACAATGATGGCATGCATGTTTAGAAATTATCCTAGACCAATGAAAATCACACTCAATTGATATGGCACTTCTAAAATCAGATGTAGAGAATAACCACCCACCCCTTTATGAAATATAACAGACAAAACACAAACTCAAAAATATTCAATAAAAAATTGTTGAATATTTAGATGGACTTTATGTGGCTTATCTATTATATCATTGATTGCAAGGTGACCTAAGTTTCATAGTGACAACATCTCAAATTTACATGCAAAACAATCCACAAGCATACAAGTACCACAATATATTCCCTAAAGACGATACACTAGAAAAATGTCTGACGTGTAGAATAAAGAAAATAAGAATCTAAATTACTGCAACACCATAACTGCATAATTGCAAATCTTATAGTAATCATAAACCAGGGCCTACAAAACAGATATAGTAGTTTTGCAGATGGAAATGGCTAATACCACATCATATGGAACAAAAAAGGAAATGTTGTTCTAGGTGATGAGAATAATAATTAGTTGATATTCATTCCTTAAGCATAAAAAACTAAAAATAATGTTATTCCATTCCAAAGATCAGTAAACATAAAATGTGATCTAAGAAAAAAAAAAATTCTACAACCTGAGAAGAAGAGGTGGGTCTCTTAGTTCAATCTCCTGAAGTGCTAAATAAAAAAAGGCGCATCGCTTTATTGGCAATCTTACGATTTTCTAATTTTTAAACAACTATATAGGATGCACAACACACTTTTATTAAACATGTTTTGCAAACTATCCTTGCATCTTCATCCTTGGAGTAGTTCTCTAATGGAACATATTTAACATAGGGTACTAAAACAAGTAGAACTAAACTTCAAAATAGTATATTCTTCTTATTATACTCTTGACACTAAAGCTGACTCTTAGTTATACGATATAATGAGGGAATCTGGTATTGTCAAAATTTTAGGTAGAAAATAAACAAAAAATTAGAACAATTTTCATTCACTCCATTGCTAAATGTTCTTATGTAGAGATTATCTAGTCTCCACCACTACTATTTCTTTTCCGCACACTGAAAACAACATCTGGCTTTCCCAATTCCAATAAAGAAGAATAGTAACCTATGACTAATATTTACTGCAAAATGCCAATTTAATTTTACTATGAAATATAACATTGAATGGCTAGAGTCACTCACAGGTTTTGTTGACATGGGTTGTCCTGCAGGCGATTTCCACTGGGTTATATCCAATGCTACAGAAATTGATAATGGTCCTAAGAATTATTATTCAGAAAAAATGGGAGAAGCTGAAAATTGGAACAAAAATCACTTTTTTGTCTAAATTTTAGATATTTCATTATTTTTCCTTCTACTTTGTTTTCCAATAATTTTTTTTTTAATAGAAATCAAAATATAAATTTTAATTCCTTTTGGCTCCTGGACCATATTCAAGAGTGTATTCCACCTGACCTACTATTATTTATTTAAGTATTTCCTATTAGAGACATGACCTTTAAGGGACACAAATTTCTTAAACAAAAAAGGGTCCCGAAAGTCCTATGCTTTACAAAACATTGAAACTATCATGACTTCAGTTTTCCTCTTCTGATAGAAAAATAGACCAATTGAAAATTACCCTTGATTGCTCGCCCCTCATATTATTTCTAAGTCAAAGTTACCTCCTACAAAGAAAGAGGGGATTGTTTTTCTCTTGTATTGGTAGTTAATCAGTAGTCCTGGAAGCAGTGGTGCTAACACCTTCTTCACTTCACTTTTTTGTTCTTTTTGTGTTTGCCACTTTTCATCTCGGTCTTTCCTTCCTTTTTTCTATATTCCTCATTTTCGACCTCAACTCACTACTTTTTCATTGAGGCTCATTTATTCATAAATTATGTATGTAGGTATTTTATGTGACCCATGACTCCACCACGCCTGTGTATTATGAATTTTACAATTAAGAGGAATTGATCATGTAGGTTCAAGTTTACATATATATGTATGCATGCGGACATGCTTCTAAATGTGATAACACATTCACTGTGGTTTAAAGTGATGGTTGTTAATGGGAATATTGTGATATCATTTCACTACAAATACTCCCCGTTTTATGGCCAGCATATCACTTTTCGACCCTTAATTGTCTTCCCACGAATCCTAGATTACTCAATTTAAATTTATGATGAGATGTGAACTCAATTATCACCATGTTTTTTTTCAGTTAGTTCAGTAATGGTCTATGCAAACATGAATGGGATATAATATGGACCATTTGATGTTTAATTATTTCTTGAAATAGGGGATTCTAGGGGTTCCATAAGAAGACAAATGCATGGGCCTCATGTGACAGTTTCTACTAACTGTGCCTTTTCTTCTGAACAACCTTAAATGAATACTTTCAATTTTAGACATGGTGTTAAGATGATTATGGATTTTGAAAATGTCTACCTAGAAATTTCATCTTAGTAGGATAAACAAAATTACATTACTAAAATAAATAAAGAAGTAACTTCACGTACGAACTCACTATATTTTCCATGAAAACAATGTTTGGGGTATATCCTCCTGGCTATAAACCTAGGGTTCCATTCCCATGTCTCTTTTTTTGTAGCCCATGAATAGGTTAAGCTCGTTGGTATGGAGAGAAATATTTTCAATATCAACAAGTAGAATGAGTATAAACCCCATAGAATTCAAAATATACCATTTTTGGAATAGAAGAATACTTCTGCAGTACCGGACAATGTCGAGGATGGTGTCCATAGGTCCTACAAATTTCACATTATTTCCTAGTCCATGTATTCTGCATTGGAGACGGGCCCTTAAAAGGTGATCATTATGGAACTCCACAGTTGAATTTACTTGCACAAATCCATAAATGTTCTTCATAGAAAGAGGAACACAGGAGGGTTCGATGCCCCTCTTCCCATTGTAACGATGATTCAGTGGCATGATGGCCCTTTGTATTACACCCTATACAGTAGACTTGTGCCCAACAAATTTTTGATGTAGTAAGCTGCTTAATTTTTTTTCAATGCATCTATTTGGTTTTGAACCTGGAATACATATGGGGATACACTGATGACTGCAACTTTTGTGGTGCAAAAATATCCTAACATATATTTGATCCTCATGGATTTATATAAAGCTTCCTTTACATATGAAATCTTATGCGACGTAAATGGAATTTTGGTCAAGGGGAGTAGTTCTTGGATGACCAACTCCCTGTGATGGGTATCATGGATATTAAATGTAAGTCTACCTAGGAGGTCGAGGAACCTATGGGAATACTTCCAAGTAGTGTCCGTAATGTTTTTCTGATATCTTTCAACTCTGCTATGCTCTATTGTTAAGACTTGGGCTATTGTAACTCTATTAAGAGCTGTTGTTTTAATTATGGAAGAGTAAGAGCTACCCCAGTAAATGGAAAATTAACAAACCTCATAAACCATTGTAGCACTCTCCCTTTAAGTGTCATCTAGAACTCTGTCAATTTGGTCACAACTGGGATACCCCTATACCTCCAATTAACACACACTTTTTGGATTATTCATCCAATATTTTCATGTTTTCCTTGGGTACATGCATATAATACTCAGAACCAAAAACTCTAAAGTGATAAAAAATATCTTTCTCCCACTCCAAGCTTCCTCTAGTGTCCTATCACCCAATGCTGAACTATATGGAAAATTGACCAAGTAACAAGTTGTTGAAATTGATTTAGTCCCAAAACCTTGATTCATTTTTGCATTAATATAATGTACCTTTACATATCCACTAGAGTTCGATTCATACTCTCTTCCATTCCATTTTTTGTGGATAATGTGGTGTAGTTTTATGCCTGATAATCCCATGTAATTTAAATAATGCCTCAAACTCTTTTGAGCAATATTTCCACCATTGTAAGTTTGTAACTTCTTATGGATTTTACCTTTATAA
>LPNX010555863.1:35805-61031 GCA_001517045.1 Pseudotsuga menziesii | reverse complement strand
TATATATATATATATATATATATATAAAGTATTGAGCACCTCCAATAGAGGCCACAATCATAGGCCCACTTATCTCCAAATATGCACACTAAGTCTAATATATCTCTAGCTCTATGAGAGGTTAAATAAAAATTAACTCCTACACATTTACCCGACACAGACGATTCACAAAACTAAAAGGAATCATATTGGAGCAGTAATTCATCCTTAGTACATATTTTTGACATTAGGATAACTTTATTTTCCTTCATGTAACGATATCCTATGGTTTAAGACTTAGGAGAGCTTTTTCAGCAAGATAACTGGTTATTTTGGCCTATTCACACCTACAACAACACCCTATTTGGTCAACCCAGCACATGTGCACCTCATTTAATTCCTTGGGGTGCTACATCCTTGATTTGGGTGATATGTGTTCGACTAGGGGTCACAAGTGGTGTATTTGGTCCATTTTGGATCTCCCAAGAGCATTTATTGCCATCTAGAGCATCCCGCTCAACTCTATCTTTTCACCCATGATTTTCTAGGGCTCATTATTGAACCAACACACTTAAAAAATGTTCACATGAGGTTTCTTGATTGTTTGGGATGATTTGGAGCTCCTTTGGTCCACCTAGGGGGGATTGAGGTCAAATCGCATCATGACACTTGTACTTTCCCAATTGGCTGCCAGAGCCACTTGAATTTTGTCCAATGTATTAAAAAAATTTACCATAACATTTACAAGATGTATAATAATAATATGATCAACAATTATCACCATTCACATGTGTTATTCCAGCTATTTTATGTCTCTTTGTTGATTCTCTTGCACATTTGGGCAAACACTTCATGTGTGTATTGTTCTAGCTCCTAGATATGATTGAGAAGTAAATTATTACATAGTATCAGAGATGGTTGGATTTGCAAGCAAATCTTGTAAATTTTGAGTTGTTGTTTAAGGCATATTTCCAGAAAACTTGAGTTTTTGCTTTGCAGGTTTAAGAGCATTTTTTTTCAGAGGGTGCACAAGAAGGATGGAGTAAACTTGAGCTCTGCTTTCTCCATTAAATTATTTTGAGTGGAAGACCGAGATGGTCATCCAGTTGAGGTTCAAGGGCCTCTACTAGGTCACCATGGGAACTCAGAATGAGCCAAATTCTACTGCGGAGAAAGCTAAGTATTTTAATAGGCTTGATGAGGCCTTTGGCATGCTCTTACTTGGAACTTCAAGAGAACTTCTCTTTCACATAGAAATTCTTGGCACACTGACTGAACTTTGGGTTGAATTTGAGTCACTATTCGGGAAGACAGATGAAATGAGAGGCCATCATCTTGAGAATGAGCTAATCTCACTGATCCCAACCCACTACAAGACCATTGAAGACTTGTTCACCAAGTTTAAAGTGCTATTACCTTAGATAAAAAAATGTGGCATAGAGAATAAATATGATCATCTTATCTTTTCCATCCTTTCTAAGTTGGGGCCGGAGTATTCTGTATATGTTTTGACATTTCACTCTAGAAAACTTACAACTAGAAATCTGAAGATGCCTATGCTAGAAGATTTCATGGAGTCTTTGACTCAGGAGCAGGACAAGCTCATACAAATGGGTACCATCATCAAATCCAATCCATTCATATATTTCCATTTCTGATTATGAAGATGATATATAGGATTATATACAACATATGACAGTCATTTACTCATTTCCCCAACCATCTCATGTCCAAAAGACCCATGAAACCTCAAGTTCAATAGTTGGAAATTCAGAAAATTACCTAGTTTCCAATGCTATGTCAATAGCATATGTTGCTGTTATGTCTTGTATGTATTTCATTGTTTGGAAAAACATATCATTCACCTTCATGGGAATTCTTTTCCATATGTCTGGACTTGCTTTCACTACCCATGGTTCAAATCTCAAGTCTCCAGACCTTCCAGGTTCCCTCAACTGCAATTGTGATCTAGTTGCTCACGCTTCTCTTCATATGGCTCCATTTGCTCATGGAGACACCATACCTATGATATTTTCTTATTTGTATGACATATATTCTGAAATTTCAAATCCTCATGATATTTTTTATAGATATTTGAAGGTTCTTCATCAAATTGGGAGAAAGATTCATGGTTTTATTCATGATATCACAACTTCACATAATGCAGATTTTGTTGAAACTTTTGATGTTATTTGGAAAATATTTTTCAGAGATATATTTTCCATGGTTTATTATGCTATTATATTAGAGTATTATTGCAGCAAAATAAATTCTTATGATTCCCATCCATCTCAAATTATGACCATCGAAGGGCGTGTCCACATGATATTTGTTTACAACACTTTGATGCATTGATGCATGATCTTGGCATCCACAACATCTACACCAATTCCATCACCAAGAATTTGTTCTTTCAACTCAATCAATTGAATAATAGGACCTTCTGAAGATATTTTTGATCTCTTCCATATCCATTTTTGAGGGAAGGATTTGTCCCATGAGGTTTTCCTCCTTACCTCGGTTACATGGATCAATAAAATTTGTTGTAAAAGGTGACTTGTGCCTTAGTTTCCAAGGCCTTAATAAATATTCTGAATAAAATTGTACTAATTATGGATTAAGGGGGGGGTTTGGAGCAGTAATAAATCCTTTGTACATAGTTTTGACCTTAGGCTAACTTTATTTTCCTTCATGCAATGATATCCTATGATTTAAGACTTGTGAGATCTGATTCAACAATATAACTGGTTATTTTTTCCTATTCACACCTAAAACAACACCCTAGTTGGTCAACCCAGTACATTTTCACCTCATTTAATTCCTTTGGGTGCTACATCCTTTATTTGGGTGATCTATATTTGACTAGGGGGCACTAGTGGTGTATTTTGTCTATTTTGGCTCTCCCGGGAGCATTTATTGCCACCTAGTGCATCCCACTCACCTATATCTTCTCATCCACACTTATCTAGGACTCATTAATGACCCATCACACTTCAACAATGTTCACATGAGGTTTCGTGACTTTTTGGGATGTGTTGGAGCTCCTTTGGTCCACCTAGGAGGGTTTGAGGTCAAATCTCATCATGACATTTGTACCTTCCCAATTGGCTTCCAAATCCACTCAAATTTTATCCAATGTATTATAAATGTGTACCATAACATATAAAATATGTATGATAATAATATGATCAGTATTTAGCACCATTCACATGCGTTATTCCAGCTATTTTCTATCTCTTTGTTGATTCTCTTGCACATTTTGTCAAACAATTCATATGTGAATATTGTTATAGCTCCTATATTTGATTGAGAAATAAATTCTTACAAATTGTAATTAAAATTAATACCTTTAACCATTCCTTTGAAGTGCATTTCTTGTAGACTTTTCTCATTCAAGTGGCCTTCCTCCTTTATATATTTCTTTGTGGCGATCCTATTTTATTATGGGGGATTAAGTTTTATATTTGAATACATAATGATAGGAGGTCACTAGTGGTTTTAGGTACTACCATATTAAGTATTATAAATTTAAGGATGTCATGATAGAGTAGAAAATGAATTACATCACTCTATAACCAACTATCTGTATTTTGTAATGAATATTTTGGAAAAAGTTACAATACATATGTCCCTACTAAAGGGAGGGATAAGAGAGCTTAAAATTCAAATAAATACATAAAATTCAAATTCAAATATATAAATAGGTTTTTTTGTAGTGAATATTTTGACAAAAGTTACAATACAAATTCCCATACTAAAGGGAGTGATAGGAGAGCTTCAAATTCAAATCTTGTGGGATATCAAGACTCGACACCATTAGAGAAAATGGAGACTCCTAGACACTTATATGTTGAGACCAAATGTACCATGGTTGACCAAAACTCAGGTGTAAAGCATACTATGAAGGTTGCTTCAAATGAAAACAAGCAAATGAATATTGCAAGCACCAATGATTCTACAAACTAGTTCAATGGGCATGATGGAAATGGTTTTCTTGGATTCAGAAGCAACTTTTTTAGATTGAAAACCAACAATCCAGTTTCATGGAGCTTGTTCAAGTACCTTATGATAGAGAATTTTTTTCAGTCACAAATGAGCCATAGTCATCACTATCAATCCTCTTGCTGCTCAATGTGTTTACTTGTTGATTTTTCAAATAGATGACAATTTGGATGACCCAGTTCTCAGTACAAAATGTAAATATAGAAGCATAAGGATTTTGTCATAGATTGAAATATTGGATGCATGAATTTAGTGTGCAATTTGAATATTTGTTTATAAAAAATGTCTATTGTGAGCAAATGGAATTTAAGCACATGTTACAGGATACTTTTATTTAATTTGCATTCCTTTTTTTTCTAGTCATTTTCACTGTAAGCTAACCTTTCATTTGATTTGTGGTTCTTGATTTTGGTCTGTACTCCTAGTTTAGTAACATTCTTTCTCATGGTGGTAATATAATACAGGAACTTACCATACAAAAGTAAGTAGAGAATGGTGGATAGAATCTTGATTGCTCTATGCTCACTTGACACCTTTATAGTAATCCTCCATATATTGGCATGCTCTAGCCTTTTTATCCTCAATATTGATTTTCCTCCTGGATGATGTCTAGTAGATACTTTTTCAATATGCTACAATTATGCTTGGTTTGAATCTCCTTAGCCCCTTGTTCTACATAGATTATGATTATGCTTGGTCATTTCATTATTTATGTGATCATTATGCATGAGTGGCTTGCAATTTTCCCAAGAAACAGTTTTGCATTATTTGTCCAACTATTTCGACATGTTTGGTCCTTCACATGGTTCAAGATTTGTGTTCTTTATTTCTATAGCTTGAAGGATCTTGCATGTTTCTTTTTTTGAATGTTTCCCTATACATATATTTTCTAAGGCAAAACTTCTATTAATGTTTTAGGTTCATCTTTCAATAGAATATTAGGATATCATTACTGCTGCAATGATACTTTTAGACCCTTTTTTTGCTTGGAAAAAATTGTATTTGTATTTCAGAACAAAAAATAAATACATTGTCCAAAGTGTTTGTAGAAATCAATTGCGCTTTTTCACTGGTATGTCAGAAAACAAAAAAATTAAATCCAGAGCTCTACAATTTAGGGTTCTTACCAAAAATGTGCATAAATCTACTTCATGTGATAAAATGCTTGGAAAATCATGATCATTAATTAAAATTTGCTCGTGATACTACTGAGATGTCCTATTATCGTGTTGTTTGTTACAAAGTGAATATAACATACCTTAGAACTGGAAATAATTCTGAAATATTTGATCTTCCATTATATTGAAGGAAACTTTGTGGACAAATTTTCAAACAACAATGAAAGAGATCGTCTTCAAACCTATTGTCCAGGAAAAAAACATAAATTTGGGAATTCCCAGAATAGAAGATGCTTGACACAATTCTAGAATCAACATCAGTTTTTACCTTATATTAGTTGCAAAGGAGCTACATGATTGAAAAAATACCGATCGCCATTGTTTTCTAGCCTTGTAGCATCATTTCAAGGTGTTGTTTGGAAACTGATCTGCCCGCAGATAACTTTCATATTTCTTTTAGGTGAAAACATTTGGCACTTGATTGTTGAAGCTTGCATTAATAGAATATTGGTTGAGTCATTAGCATATTTTTGGCCAAGCTATGTAGGGGAACTAGTAAGCCCATTACTTTAGTCAACATCAATTCACATATCTCCTTGGGTTGCATTTATGGAGGATTCATTTGCTAAATTATAATAACTGAATTATCCAAATTCACTCTGCTACTATGTTGTATGTGTTAATTTCCCTTTAATTTTAATTCCCCATGGAACTAATATTGATTAGACTGTAATATTTGGTTAATGTTTGTACAAAACATAATAATCAACATCCAATTGAGGCCACATCGATCTTTATGACTAACCATTTCCATTAAGTGTCAGATAAATAATTTGCATTGATTCTGATTATATCATTTTCCTTTATTCGATGCACAAATGTATTGGATGTTAAGGCATGGTATTTGTATTCAATAAGTATCATGCATTCCATATGAGCCGATGCTTCTTTGTTTAACTCTCAATACAACAATAGGCATGTGTCAGGTGGCATCATATGTTGAAGGTGTGTATTCCCAACATGAGGGAGGGGAGATCAAAATTGTTGGAGATGGTGTCCATGATTTTGGGGATAGAATCCTTGGAATCACAACTGGAGTAGATACACTTCCCCAAAACACTCTGAAAGGTAAGTGTGTAAATTTTATTTTCTATAAACTTATAATTTAATGATTGTGATTGACTCATTGAGAGAAAAAAGAATTTGTTACATAATAGCATAATAATATGTTCTGAGATTCTAATATTCAATTATGGATTGTAGTGCTTCTAGTAGGAGAGGAAAAATAACTGCTTGCTGGAATAAATAATGATGGTAATCTTGTCTCACATATGATGATGACTTCTGGTTTCAAATTTTAGTTTCTTGAATGACTAATAATTTATTTGCTTTGTGCTTTCTCTCAGTTTTTGTTTTTTCTCTATATGGTATTGCTGGCAAGTTGGAAACTAATACTATCATTTATTTTTAAGCTATATTTATTGATATTTAAAGAATTCACTTTGTTATTTTGTTTGGCATGCCGAACATACTAACAATGGCAAATCTATACATATTGAGGTTCCTTTATTGATGGGAATTTTTCTTTTATTTATTTAATGAATGCGCTATTTTCAAAATACATGTGAAGCTTCTTTGAAATTTCTTTTCATAAAATTTATCCTTCAATTTCCATTTGGCCATAGGATATTTGTGCAGAATCTTCTGATACATGTAAACATTATATTTTTTACGCTATTTATTTTGTCTTTCCATCTTATTTTCATTTCTAGATTTAAGTTTCATGTTACCATGTTTTTATTGTAGCTTCCTAAGTAAATATTTGACATAAAAGACTCCTGATGTGTAGAAAGTGACATTCTTTCACCATATTCTATAGATATTTAAAAAACATTGAGTGTTGTTTAGTTTGTCATTTCAGCAAAAACCAATCTTGTACATTTGAGTCTTTAGGAATGTTAGCAGTAATCCAGTCAATTTTGTTTTTAAATTCCATTCCATTTTGGTTAGGAAATTTGTGATAAATTTTTAGCTCTATTTATTTGGGAGGAGAATGCCCCCCCCCCCTCCCCCCACCCCCCAAATATTTCAATCTATCAATGGATATATATTCTCTTCCTCTTCTCTCTCTTCCTTGCATTCCAAGTTTTTTACCTTTATAGGGAAATGATACTATGAAATGATACTATGAGATTTAGGTTGTTTTATCCAAAGGACTATTGGATTCGTGGACATTTTAATAAAAATATATTCAATTCTATTCCCTCGCATGTTGAGTATGAGCAATTATGGCCCACATCCCATAAGAAATTTAATTATTTCCCCCTACCATAGAATCCACCTTGAAATATGGTGCAATCAAGAAACATTGTTCTAAATTCCCACAATGGCTTGGATTCACTTAGGTGAGTCTAAGAGAAAAGCATTCGGTTTGTAGCGGAAATAGACAAGGCCCTCTACTAACAAACATAGTTTTGGAAACAAGAAGATCATATAAACCTATAATGGAAAAAATAATGACAACAAAGCATTAGACTTACTAGAGAAGGTGGAAATTTAATATTTGCATAGATGTGATCTACCCAGGCTTAAAGTATTGCTTAAACACATTGAAAATTTGACCGAGTGTGCTATCCCCTTGCCTCCAAAGACTTCTACTGAAGGATAAATTTGCGGGGAGACTGGCATTTCGTTTCCATGGACTCGAGTGTACATGATTTTCCTCCCACTCTTACCATCTTCCCATACCAGAATACTCAAGTCTCCACCAATCTGATAAGCAATAAAGAAATAAATATGAGGAAAAAATCTTGCATTATGTTGCATTTATCCTTTTCAACAAGGTTACTCCCAAAAAATTCCTGGTGGAATGAATTTAGTAGAGTTTCTTCATTAAAAGAAATAACAAAATGAAAAACAGATGACCTCCAAGTATGTCGGAACTTCTTAGTGAAGACATTGTTTGTTGTAGAAAACGTCTTGCTACATGGCTTCATGAATCATTAAAGAATATAAAAAATAGATAAGAAATATATTCTCAAAAAAATATTTTGAACATAGAAAGATACTGTCAGAATATCATTATTAATGTATATTCCATACCTTGTATATTGAACTATCATGCATGCATAATAGCTCATTTGTCCAAGAAAGTAGACACAACAAGGCTAACAAAAAATATAAAGTCTGAGAATAAATAAACAGGTCCATAGTTGACTGCACCAGTCCCCCTATTCTTCCTAGATTAATCCTTCCACACAAAATGTAAAATTCTATAAAACGTTTTGTCATAAAACAACATAAGATTCAAATCCACAAAGCTCCAAAATGCATTCATTTGTTGTTTCTTTGTCTGTTGTACAGTAGCATGATATCATCCCTTGGTGGCATAATATTATTCTTTTTAAATTCGAACTTGAGGTCAATTGGATGCATAACTATATTTTTAAGAGTCTAAATGTTGAATTTCCTAACATACATATACATTATCTTGATTACATCATACGATTTAAAGTGGTTGGAATATATCTAAAGAAGGTTAGATACATTTAGACAAAAATTTTTAGGTCTCTCCAGTAAAAAATAATGTTGATATTATTATTCTTTTCTTAGAGTTACAAATGACACAATCTTGGTGTTAATGTTTCCCTTTTCCCCAATTCTTAAAGGGTTCTATCTCAATGGAAGAGAGCCTTCTTTACAAGAAGAAGGTTGAATGTTTGATTTCTTCATGCCCTAATGATATTGCAATATTGATATTTGAAATAAAATATATTTTAATATAATTTATTATGGCTACAATGGGGGTTCTAAACTGAATTCATATGTCACTACGAGGGGGGGTTCAAAATCCCCCTATAGGTTTATATGATAGGGTTTCATTGCCACCCCTAAAGGTTTGTAAAGAGTTTTAGCGGGGGTTTCTAACCTCCTCCGTAGGTACCTACGAGGGGGGTTTATAACTTCCCCTAAAGGTTTCTAAAGCATTTTAGGGGGGGTGGTTGAACCGCCTATGTAGGTACTTATGAGGGGGGTTTATAACCACGCCCTAAGGTTTGTAAAGAGTTTTAGGGGGCGTTTGAACCACATCCATAGGTACCTACAAGGTGGGTTTATAATGGCCCCCAAAGTTTTGTAATAAATAATTTTAAGGGGGGTTTTGAACAGCCCCCATAGGTACCTATGAGGGGTGTTATAACTGCACCCAAAGGTTTGTAAAACATTTTAGAGGGGATTTTGGACTGCCTCCATAGGTTCCTATGAGGGGGGTTTATAACCACACCTAAATTTTTTTAATAAAGACTTTTATGGGCAATTTTTAACCGCCCTTGTAGGTACCTACGAGCGGGGTTTGAAACCACCCCAATAGGTACCTACGAGGAGTGTTTGTAACTAACCAAAATGGTTTTTAATAAGGAATTTTTTTTGGTGGGGGTGGTTGGAACCGCCCCCAAAAGTCACTTTTTTCGGGGGGGGGGGGGGGGGGGGTTTATAACCGCCTCCAACAGTCACTTTTGGGGGGGATTTAGAACCGCCCCCAAAAGTCACTTTTAGGGGAGGTTTCGATCTCTTCTAGAACCACCCCTAAAATTCAAAACTTCTAGCATCGGTTCTCTTAGGGGTGGTTTTGTAAACACTGCCTCTAAAGCCAAAACCACTCCCAAAAGTGACTTTTGTAGGTGGAAGACAACTGCCCCTAAAAGTAATTTTTTTTGTAGTGGTATTTGAATTTGTGTTAATGGAGGCTCATTATAACCCTTGAACATGGAACCTATTTGTTTTTCATCCAAAAAATTGGGTAACCAACTTATCTCTAAGTTATGGCAAGTCCATGAGTTTAATTACTCCTTTGGGTCACTTAGAGAATTCCTCAATCATGTCACATTGTGTCTTGACACTCGTCTCCGCTATCCAATGTTTCCAAATATTTGGTCATCCGATGAAGTGTTCAATTGTAGTATTTTGTTTGAGTCAAAACTTTACACTCATTTGTCATTGTCGAGGACCCTAAATGCAGATAAATTATTATCAACACACAGAGCATACGAGATTTATTGTCAACCCGAGAAAGTCTTTTATTTCAAAGGATAAACGCACAGTCTATGCTTAAACACCAGATCATTGTAATTAAACACTTTATCCTATAACAACCATGTTCATCCCTCAGAACCTGTGTAATCCCACCAATCTTCTAAACACTACAAATTCAATTTCTTCCTACCATGTATCAATCAAGAAATGAAATCAGATTCAAACAACAATTGCAGATCAAAAGGAAATCCTATTCATATCCCAAAACAAATGATTCGCCTATTCAATCTAATCACTCTTGAAACCCATAAACATAAACTGAATGTAATCTAGAAATTCAATTGGTGAAGATCGAATTCAGCTATTCTAAGGAATTGAGTTGCAGAAATGAAAATCAACAATTATAACAGTAAAATAATTGCAAGGATTCGTGGGATGACAATATGAGATCGTGACATGAACAGAGCTGTGTACAGTTATTATATGAATTGCATAAAGAAAACTACCTAATCAGTCGACTGTTATTCTGTACCAATTATCAATCTCAGGAAAATGTAATACTGCAAATCCACACATACTACTGTTGCACACACAGGCAATATAATCAGCAAAACATCACACAACAATGCATTCAGAAATCCTACTTTAACTCAGCAATCTCTGTGGAAGGCGGGCCCATCCTTCACACAGAGATGCTCGATGAACAATGTAGAGCTCCCTTAAATCAGCGGTAACTCTTTGTATTTAAAAGAAGGAATGATTACAGATTACTTCCACCGTCAATACAAGAATGAATTATCTATTATCCAACAACCCCCCGGGTCGAGACAGCTTCTCACTTTTATACATACAGACTATAACATCCGATCCTATTACAAAGGGTAGCCATGAAGATCTCTGATCTTCAGGCGCCCTGAATAACACTGGTTGTTACAAAACGTGGCATGGTGAAAATATAGAAAATGAGAGAAAGCTGTTGACTGGCTCGGAAGTGGCGATCTGAGATATTCGAGCAGCTATCCTGAAGATCCCCCAATCGTAGCACATTCTGTTACAGCTACTCTGTACGGCTTTGTCTGGAAGGTTGCATAAGAACCACGTGCCTTAATTGATGATTGAAGGATTGAGGATCCTCTTGAATCACGAATGCCCCTTGTTTCAAGACTTGTTCAGCTCCGCTTTCCTACAGTCTACTCATCTCATGCTATCTTCATAAATCACAACATATTAGCACAATTTGGAGAGGTGCATAGCCTTAATCATCACAATCATAGGCATTAATAAGATAAAACAATAATCAGTCTTACCTTGGCAATTTAGGGAATAAAGTGAGGAAAACAGGTCTGATTGACATGCTGAATGGTGTAAAACAAGGGCAGAAAAGTTGATTAAGGATGGCTAAAAAGGGACCAATTTTAGACTCAACATCTCCCCCCAACTACCCTATTGCATGTCCTCATGCAACAACCTACATCATTCGGAGTCTGAGTCCTGCATTGAGCTCTGTTCATGGAGGGAGGAAAAATTGTAGGGAAACTCAGGTTTCTCATCTGTATTCAGAAAGCCTCTGTGAATAACCCAGTACTGCCAACATCTTTGCTCCTCTCCCCTAGTCAAGGAAAATCCATGTTGTATGGTGTTGTTGGTGACCAAATAAGAGGGAATTTAAACTTCAAACCCAACCATTTAACTCCACATTCCTTCATACTTCCCACGTAACCCTTGACTCTAGAGAGTGCATGTTTAAAATTCTTAAAGCAGTAGGGATCCCGGTTTCTAAGTGCAGAGGAGGCAGCCTTCCATCTGTGCTTGCTTCCTTCCAATGCTTCCTGGAAATGGATTTGATACAAGTGGAGATTACCTCTTCCTGCAAGTTCATGATATGTTGTTCCTGGGAAGGAATGGAAAGAAAAATTCTGTACCATGCCACAAGAGTGCTAGGATTCTCGGGCTCACTTTGAATCCATAAATTAGTGTGGGATTCATTGTGGGAAAAGGTCTAAAAATACCTTTCCCACTGAACGTGATTACTCACAAAAGAGGCAAAGGCTCTCAGCTGAACATCCCCTGCAAATGGAATAGGGTTTGAGTGGCGATCCAAAGGGCAAGCCATCTCGTGCAAGTATAATTCACACAGTAAGTTCTGCTCCTCAAAATTACTTCCAAAGAATGTCTCCAAAAAATTTTCTGAGGTTGTGATTTCGAACGACCTCCCTTCCTATACAGCCTTTAATCAGACAAACTGCTCGAAGAGAAATACTGGATAAGAGGAAGAGGGCTTCCTGGTGCCCATGAGTTCTCGAGATAGGGCATACATCTGCTCCTTCTCCTTCTGCATGGATTGAAACTTTTTCAATTCTCTCATCTTGTTCTGTAGCTCCTCTACCTGAACTCTGTGGGCCATACGTTCTTCAGCCCCCTGTTCTTCCAGTGTTCTAATAATTCTTCTATGCTCACTCAAAGCAATTGTCTTTTTCTGGTTTTCTTCCACCTGACTTTTCCATTTGGTCACTTCTAGTCTTAGGGATGAGACTTCTACTGTAAGGTTTAAAATTTCCTTTTTATAATGCTCTTCTTGCTCTGGATCCAAATCAATGAAATTCCTGAGAGGGAGAAGCACAGGTTCTTGTGGGACAGTGTCCTCCAGCTCATTTAAGTTTTATATGAGAGTTGATGGTTCTTGTGTAACAGCAACATCCCCTGGATTACCTTGCATAGCTATATTCATAGCTTGTTGAGACACTGGTTCTTGTGTGACAGTGCCTTCTCCCTGGTCAACCTGCATTTCTAAATTTAATTCTTGTGTTGCTGGTTCTTGTGTGGCAGCAACATCCCCTGGATTACCTTCCACAGCTGTATTCATGGCTTGTTGAGACACTGGTTCTTGTGTGACAGTGCCTTCTCCCTGGTCAACCTGCATTTCTGAATTTAATTCCTGTGTTGCTGGTTCTTGTGTGACAGCAACATCCCCTGGATTACCTTCCACAGTTGTATTCATGGCTTGTTGAGACACTGGTTCTTGTGTGATAGTTCCTTCTCCCTGGTCAACCTACATTTCTGAATTTAATTCTTGTGTTGCTGGTTCTTGTGTGGCAGGAAAATTCCCTGGGTTACCTTCCACAGCTGTATCCATGGCTTGTTGAGACACTGGTTCTTGTGTGACAGTGCCTTCTCCCTGGTCAACCTTCCTCTGAGATTGGATATCTTCCCCATCATGCAACTCTTCCTCAAGGATCTCAGTGTCACCTGAGGCTAATGATTGTTCATCCTCAATCCACTGTGTATCGGGCATGATATCCATCCCCGGGTTATCTTCTAATTGAAATTCAGGAATTCCTGTTGCAATTCCCAAGGATGTTGGTTCTTGTGTTACAACATCTTGGATTACCTCTTCGTCCTCATGTGGTTGCAATTCTTATCTAAGCCTTGTATCATGGGGATATTTTGGAGTCATAGTGCAAAGCTCTTTGTTAGGTTCCAGAGTGTCCTCCATCCCAGATTCTTCTCCCACTTTCTCTGCCAATTGGACAAGTATGTTCAAGCTTGCTGGTTCTTGTGTTACAGCCCCCTGTTCTAGTTCATTAATGTCCTGCCCTTGTGTTTCAGCTTCTATCATCTCTATATCATGGGAGCATCCTAAGTTCACAGTGCAATCCTTATCTCCATCATCATTCCTGAATTCATCCTTTTTCTCCTCTGTCACAGGATTGGTGGCAGCTTCAGCAAGGATGGTCAAAGATGCTGGTTCTTGTGTAGCAGCATCTTCTTTTTCCGCAGCTTTTTCTATTGTGGCCTCGGACTGTTGAGCTGTACAGGTGCGAAGTATGATCTTATGGCCTGCCTCTTTGAAGATTTCTCCACAGGAAGGACAAATCACTCGCTCATCTTCCTTGCCAGGCTCAGTAGAGTTTGATTCCTCCAACTGTTCTACAGCCTCCACCAATGTATACATTTTCTTCTCACCTTGTTTCCTGCAGGTTTCCTTCCATGTCTCCACTTCCCTTCGAAGTACTTGGACTTCCTCCTTTAATAATGCGTTCTCTTCCAAAAGTCCTTCAATGCTAGGTTCTTCCTCAACTGGCCTTTGTGGAGCATCCATTGGTCTTGGTACAAGGATTGGGAACTCAACCTGTGCCTCCAGGGTTGCCCATCTTTTTCTGGCTTCCTCTGCTGCTGCATTTGATTTAGTTCTTTTTCTCCTTATTCGTGGAGTTATGCTAAGTTCATTAATTGGTATCTTTCTTTTCCTTTGTGGTGTTTTCTTTTGAGGAGCTGGCATATCAGGATTCACTGCCGAGGTCAAAGGAATGTTTTCCTTCTCCTCAGGTCATTCCTCCTCAATTAGGGTTCCTCCTTCCCACTCAGGTGAGGATTCAATAGTGACCGGTTCAATATGTTTTTCAATTTCCTTGGCTCTGCCATCTTCAGGTTCAATTGTCGCAGCATTCAATGCTGCTCCAATTTCTCCTTCTGATGGCAGAGCTACCCTGTTGTCTGTGTTTTTCCCAGGATTTTTATCAACACCCTCCTCCAATGGTTCTGCTTGTGTCCCCTGTTGCTCTTCTTCTGGTGCAATGTCATCCCCCCCCCCAACTACATCGGAGGGACTCCGGTCCTCCTGATGTGGTTGAAGGTGTGCCTGGTTTGCTGGGACACCCAGCGAAGGAGCAGGTTCCTAGGTGCGAGCTGTGAATTGATCCCAGGTTATATTGTGCTGGGCTAGGGTTCTTAAAATGATTAATTTTATAAGACCATGGTGGCTGAGGGAAACATGTGGATTTTTAGCAACTTGGAAAAACATCGCCATATGGCGTAGGTCATGAAGTAGATAATATGGAATGTTCAATAAAATTCCATGTCAGAGATGAGAAAGCAAAGGTATATCAGAATTATAAACAGTCTGGTACCTACCTTCACAAGTGATGTACTTCTTGAGAAAGACAGCAACTTGATCCCAAGGCCGCGGTAGTGAATGTAGGGAAATTCCTCTTCTTGATGATTGAACTTGCTCCCCCTTTCGTAAAAATGTTTCCTGTGCAGTCAGCGTGGGAACTCGTAATCCAAACACTACTACATTTCGATCCAAAATCCGGCGGTTACTTCCGATGGCACGTGGATTTTTTCTTTTAAACCTACCAAAAATCACAAAGTAATTTTTTTTTGTAAATATGTGGTCATAAGCATCGCTTAAGCGACGGCCAGGCTCATAAGCGTCGCTTAAGCGATGGCTATCCTAGCAAGCGTTGCTTAAGCGACGGCGCATCAGAAGGCATAATTTAAGTTTTTAGGTTTGTTACCCAAGACAACAATGCCATTAGTGTTTCTAGGAGACCATGGGTGTGTGATATTGCACTCTAGATGATACGATGATATATCTTTGGGGATGTTGTATACCATTGGCATTTTGATTTCTATGTCAAATAAAAATGTATCAATAGATCTGGTCACTAAAACTAACACTGAATCCCTTGTAGAAGCAATCATGTATGCACCAAGATCTGCTTCTTGGCCACCTTGTGTCAAAGGAGCATGTTGGCATGGGTGTTGCAATGAAGAATGTTATGATACTGTAATAGGGATAGTTGTAACCTATCAATATAAAGTGAAAATGTGTTCAAACATTTATTATTTGCAATAAATAAATATGTTCCAAAATATTACCAATTTAATGATGCTTAAACAAGCACAAACACAGTCGCACATGTGTGTATATGCTTGTTGATGTCCATATGTCTTTGTCCCATCAATTGTTGTGTTGAAGAGTATCCGTAGGATATTTTGGTGATGGAAAATTATCACTAATAAAGAAATCCCCAAATCATTAACTTATTATGACAACAAATTTTACATAAATATATATTATGCATGGTATAAGATTGACATAAATATTATATAGTTTTTATACATAACAAAAATAAATCTACAAATTTTTTTTCCATGAATAAAAAAAATATGATAATGACCAACCTAAAATAGAAAAGAGAGGCTACTACGATATATAAATGAAAGGTCAAAAGAAAATAGATTGCAAGAAGAAAGTAAATTCATTCGAGTGAAATAAGGTAGATGGGACATCAAGAAACTATCTTGAAACCAACCAAATCATTTTATATTGCAAAAATTAAACATGTTAGAGGTATAAGCACATTCAATATAATACTAATTCTGGTGGAGTAGTGAAAGCAATTCCATTCCATTAGATTTGTCCTTCATTTCATTGGTTTAGATCTTAGATTCCCCTCTTTGGTATTAACCTTAGCTATATATTTCACAATTCATTTAGCATTTACACTCTATCCTAGTGTCTATCTCTCAATGGATCCTCTCAACATTCATCTTATGATGACGAAGAACCCAGTCATTCCAACATGGTGTAGGAACTAGCCATCACTCTCACTGAAATTCGAAGACATTAATGTAGGGATTCCACATCTACCTTCCAACTAGACACTAGAATATTCGTACCTAAGTATGATTCTCTTGATATAGAATGAGGGCGTCGTCACCTAGGAAAAAGGAGTCCCACGAATGGTTGGCTAGCTAGCTCGAAAGATGGGGTTTCTACTGCCTAGATGGTGCAACTTTCTAAGATATACCATGAATTTAATATTAGTTTTGATGTGTTAGTTGGATAGTTAGATAGAAGAATATATTGAAGATCTATTGTTTTTTTTCGTCAAAAAAAAAAATAGTGTGATTCTCTCACCATATGCTAGCAAGATATCGCTCTATATAAATGATACCATACAAAGACGAGTGTCATTAGTTCAAAGCGCCTTGCTAATGTGGAAGAATAAAATAAATATAATAGTATATTGGAGCAAGATTCCCACCAATACATAACAATTGCAATTATATTTTGTGCTATGGGAGTGGTAACTATAGCGCTCTATCCACCAAGCGCTCTCATCCCTTGGATCCAAATCGATGGTGGAAATCTATTACATCATGAGTTCATATTTTAAACGAAATTCAGAAAATCGATTTGGTCGAACCCGTGAATGAAGAAGGCTAGAGCCTGTATTCGCGAAATGTTAGGCAGGAGCTGGTCGAGCTAAAGAGAGGAGGCGCCGTTCAATCCAAGTGCTAGCCTTGTTAAAGCTGGATAAACAGGTTTCAATCGCATATCTACGACCCAGACCCATCTGTATTCTCTGTCAATAATCTATGGGCATATCCCTGTAGCCATAGCCATGTGCATTATCTTTGCATGCTTGGGAGGCCAATCCATCTACTTTTTTCTTGTATACTGAGACAATAACGATGTATACCTTTCGACCGGGTTCACCAAATCGATTTGTGGAAGGAAGAGAAGCCCCATTACTATTTTGGGATCGGCCCTCATTGTTATCTATTGGGTTTGACAGGGTTGCATCAAAAAATGTTTATTTGGATGAAGCATAGAAACTCCATTGACAAGGGAAAAAACTACACAACTCAACACAGTGGTCAATAGGTAATTCTTCATCTCGTGAACAATAGGAGAGGGCCGAAGAGGATAAGGCCGCAGGGGACAGAGCTCGCAGAGGAGAGGGCGGCAAAGGAGGGTTTGTAAAGGAGGAGGGTTTGCAAAGGTCACATTGAGGCTGACAGAATGCCCCAAATGGATCCGTTCTTAGGCATTCCACCATATCAGTTGCACTTGTAAGTAGATGCTCTTTAATAGATAAGTTAACCTCCTTGCTTGAGTTCATTTCTTTTACCATGCTTTCCATGTTCTTCAGCAAAAATAGATCACTATACATACATCTCTCTTCTATAGAGGGAATTAAATTATTGAACAGGATTCTACATTTATCATGTATACCCTCAAATAGCCTGTCAAACTTTATGGTCATTATGACCTCAAGCAAACTATTGAAAACTTCTGCATCAAACTTCTGCATCAACATTGGCATATGATCATTGTATATGGATATATTTGGGGTTAGTTGATTCTTGTGGGCTATATTTAGTGGCTAAGTGCTATGAGCATCAGGTAGGATGTGTCAAGGAATATTCTTGGGTATGTCTGGCTCTGTTGCAGGCCTCATTCTACCCACTAAGGATCCTAAATCCAAGAAGATCAAAATTGTAGAGGTTGGCAATATTATCACCACAAATCTAGAGGCCCTAATCAACGCATGTAAAGCAACCCAACCAACAAGTAAACAAACCAATAGATTGCTCATCCAATTGCCCATGAAGAATATAGACATGTCAAGCAAGCCAGCAAACAAGTAAATCTTACACTAAATATCTAATAATTAATGCTTTATGCAGTTGAAGAAAAATCTTAAAAATATAATGTACATGGATATGTTGCAAATTTCTGATGTACTAAGATAAAACAAATGCACTGGATGAACCAGTGAAATATTCGATGGACCCAAGCAAAGTTTTGGCTGCATTAAAATGGCTAATCCTGTATATGCCTGGAGTTGCTGCTTCTGAAATTTCCCATCGAATAGTTGCATGGCTATAAGCACTTAAGGGAGCTGGGCGAGACCACTTAAAACATAGACAGAAATCATCATCATCATATACAGGTCTCCAATCCCCAGTACGCTGTAACAACTCTACTAGAGAGAAGGTTCCTTCAGTCATTAGGTCATTACGTGGACAAGAAGACCAAAATGTTACCTCCACAATGCCTTTTTTCATATATGAAGCATTTTTAGGAACATCCTGTTGGACATCACCAAAGTTTATGCCAAGAGGTGTCATGTCAACAATAACTGGTGGAAGAAGACTGATATGCTTGTCCAAAAGATCAGGTGGTGATGGACCTGCATCTATTACCTCCCTGTTCACCATGGCAATGGCAAGTTTTTTGAATTCCTGAATGTATGCACTCAAAGTATGCGGTCCATACAAAGTTGAAGCTCCCTGCAACAGCATTACAGAATTGTTGAACTGATGAAAAAGACATTTGCTGGAAATGGATGGTGCTATGATGGAAATGCGATTGTATTCTATAATGAAAACACGAGTTTATTTTATTCTGGGCAAGCACACACCTCATATCTCTGTATTTGGTACTCCTCAAATGTGGTTACATACTGAGATTAAGTATTGGTAAGCCCAGCAATTAATACATGTATATCACTACCAAATTTTCCACTTTTATAGGTCAGAATTGTCTCCTTTATAGGTTCCCTAAGGCGCCTTCCAGCCATCATTGTGAACTCTGCAAATCACAATTGACACTGTTAAGAAAAAGCACAATCTTCATGGATGCAACACAAGAAAGCATTGCAGTAGAAGTGACTGGATGCCATGTCTTATACATACAAATTCCCAAGTAGTAACAGTAATATTCTAATATCTGAAAGAAGGAAGATCCCTACATCAATAAAATACAATGAAAATATTGATGAGAGAAAATTCAGTGGCTAAATGAAGCAATACTTTTGCACAAAACTATGATTTTAATTGGTTGAGAAAATTCTGCACAGTAAAATCAGGATGTACTAATTAACTACTACGATATATTCACAAATCACAATAATCCAGGAAATCCTATAGAGCATGGTGAGCTACTGAAGCTTGGAACATCTTTATGATGTTCCCATCCTTCTTAACTTCACTCCTAGCCATTCATAGTCATGTAGATTACCCTGCATTCTTATCTTGAAGCTGATGGAATGGGTTAGGAAACCGATTCGGCTAAGCAAACATGACATAGATATGTTAAGTTGTGAGATTTATGACAAGTTGTTGTACTTTCTAACATGAAAAATCCAGCTAAAATAAAGACTTGAAGGTGGAAGAGGATAAAAATATTTTGGTAAAGGAACATAATAGTCAAACTTGCATTATTCTTAGAGCATGTTAGTATGGAGTCTGGACATTTTTAAGTTCTACAAAAGGAAGGCTTTGCAAGGAAAACAGAGGCTACATTGAACACACAAGATTCTGGTGCCTTGATTTATGAATTTGGATGCAATTCTCATTTATGATTTGTCTATGTGCAAAATGATTTCTCTGAACTTGTCTTGCTGATTTGTATGATTAACAATTTAGAAACAACCAGAAAATGTTTGTGAGCCATTTCACAATTTGGAAATAGGTAAGAAACGTATCTGATCTGTTTCATAATTTGGAAATGGCCAAGAAATATTTCCTGGCCGTTACCAGCATGTTTTGGGGGTTTTTCCAAACCCCTAATGATTTCCATCCCTCATGGTCCCTACTAATAAAATAGAAACATATTACCAATTAAAAAGAATACTTCCTTCTTTTTAAATAAAAGAAAAGAAAGAACACAAGAAACCCTTAAATGGCTTCTTTCTTATAAATAAGGAATGAGATCCACTCTTCCTTTTCTCCTCCTTTGCATTGCAGTTTTTCAACAGTAACAGAAGTGAAGGGTAGCAAGTAATTTCTACAGGCTTGGGAACCATTTCTAGAATAGTTAGCGGGCAAACATTCTTTCTCTGATTTTTCATCTATGGCCTCGCAAACAAATAATTCATTGAAGCTCTGTTTTGGAGCAAGGACATTCCAAGGGATGAATTGCTTGGCAGTGCTTTGCTACTGAGTGGAAATAACTTAATGGCACCTCCAATTCTGAGTGTAATTTTCAATTCACAATAGTACCTCTTTGTATTCACCTTTTCTTAACTTGACCCTTGCAGAGACCAAGGTGTGAGGCATCCAATGTTGCAACCTATTAACAGTGAATTTACCCTAGCCAGATTCAGTGTTAAGTTCCAGCAGGCTCATATTTTATGATCAAGATGAAGTTCTCCAAAGTTCATCTTGATTGATTCAGCATGAATGGTCCATAGACATCAGCAGTGGATTAGACATCAACTGTTCATGGACACATCATTGGTGGATTCAGTTACCAGTATCATCTGTTTGTGAGTGCTTTGACTAGACTTAGCAAATGGTCACATATCTTAATTTCCAGAGTTGTCTTGCATAGGTCCTCAAAGCAATGCATAAATGGGGGAATTGTAGTCAGTACTTCAGTTCAGTGATCTTCTGAGTCAGTAGCATTCCCATGCATGTAGATGACATGCATTACTCTTGGTGCATAAATGAGCAAGTCAAGACAAATCAGATTTTCAAGATTTGCTTTCCTGGAAATTCCTAGTTTTAGAAATTTCATCTTTCATGGAATCTGATCACATATTTGGAATCATGGATACCCTTTGTGGTGATGTGCATAGGATCCAATTTTGGTGGCCATCGGATAAAGTCAAACTTTTGGTCAAAGTTGATCAAAATTAGGGTTTATGCACTTTCAAAAATGTTACAGTTTTATATACCCCTTTTTTCAGTGCAACAGCATGGAGGCCAAATTTGGAATACATCCTCTTGTCTTGAACAACTGCACCTTAGTCAACAAGTCACCGTAGGACATAAGGAGCACACTTCTAGGAAATTAATGAGTGACATGTGGCAGCCACCTGGGCAAGATTCTAAGAAGTTACTTTATTTACATGTAATATTTCAACTGGGGCACACTAGTCACCCAGGCCAAACTTCTTGCAATTGATGATCATCTAAGGTGCAAGTAAATAATATCATAAAAGTTGCAAGTTTAATACCAAGTTAGTGCTGCTTCTAAGTTCTAATAGGACCAGAAACATTTTGCAAGATTGTATTGATTAGAAATTAGAAGTGATATGTATAGCATGTTAGATGACATGCAGCGTCCATTTATTGATGATAAATTGGCTTTCTTCATACAATTATGTTGTCACCTGATTTTTTTTTTTAATTATTTTTTAGTATATATCATTGATGCTACCAAATTGATGTTTTCTGCAAATTTGGGTGAATCTTATAGCCCTTCTTGATACTAGAAAATTTCTTTTTCTTGAGGTATGTGCCATTCCAGGCATTTCTCTATTGATTTCCCTCTTGAATTTGGGCTTATGCCTCATAAACCAGTTAAAACATAAAAAATTGTCTTCTAGAGTCTTCATAAGTATGTTGCTTCACCAATTATGGTTTCAAGGCTACTATAATTATGATTATATCAGTGGGTGTGCTATCTGTGAGCTATAGTGAGCTGCAGCCTCAATAAAATACCATTCCATTGCCATGAATACACCCAAAATTTGGCCTATATGATGGACGGTTCATTAAATAAAGCGTAGTTATCCTTGTAGAGGGGTTTAGAATGCCACATGCCCACATTATATGAAAGGTGAACCATCAAATACCCATATGAAGGATGCCAAGATGTTGAATTATGCCTCCAAAGTTGGTAATTCGGAAAGCGTGAACTGCCCAATCCAGGTAGTGTGCATGTTCTGTCTTGCGTAAAGGAAACCCTTCCGTAAGTGTTGGTTCATCAATTTGGATGATCTGGAATCAAGGATAGAACAAATTCATAAAAAGACGAGATAAATGGATATGAAAAGAAAGTAAAAAAGTAATATAAGATATTGAATTAAACACAACCAATTGTGAAGACTTACTTGAATACCAGCTGCCTCAAGGTCTTCCACCTCTTCCTTGATTGCCAAAGCAATTTGCATGCATGTTTCAGACCTAAAATACAGTTTCTTAGTGGTTTCAGTTATACAAAGAAAGAAGAAAAATAATGGGAAAAATATGTAGACGATTTCAGCCCAACTAGCCACTGTTATTAAAAATTATTGTCATTACCTGGGCTGATCATTTCTTACAAAGGACCAATTCAAAATTGTGATAGGTCCAGTAAGAATTCCTTTCATGGGACGAGCAGTCAAGCTCTGGTAATGCTTTGACCAAAATACAGTGATAGGGTTGGGGCCATTGACTATGAATGCAAATCCCTGAAGCTGCTCTCCAAAGTATTCCACCATGTCATTTCTCTGCAACATGTGATAGACAACTCATTAGACTTCTTTCACGACATGGAAATATCTTGCATAGATATCAACTGTGGAGTACTTACCTCAGTCTCTCCATGTACAAGGACATCAAGATCAAGCTCTTCTTGCAACTTGATCACTTTGGTAATTTCCTCTTTGATGGTTTTGATGTATTCTTTCTCTAAAATCCTATAGTGGCTAGTAGTTGCTTCACCTAACTAGAATAAACTGAGACAACGTGAGGTGAGGACTATCAAATGGTTAGCCATCCTCTATGACATTATATTCACCAGGTCCTAGTGAAGAATCATTGGAGACATTGTGGAGAAATCAGGCATGTACTCCCTCTGCTGGATCCTTGCTAACCTGTTTCCCACGTTTCTGAATTTATGAAGTATTCAATTTCAAGCAACTTGTCTCTGCCCAATTCAGGACTCCATGGCAAAGCACCAGCTTCCTTAACATCAATATCTAATAGAGTGATCTATTAGCTTCATAGTGTGTCAATCTTATTTTATATTTTGCTTTGTAAATTTGAGAATAAACAGAGCAAGTAACGATGGTTATATATTTTTGGAGTTTTCTCTCTTTCTTGTTCTTCAGGGATAATCTTGATGTCTTATTTTACCTACTACTGCTAATAGGACAAAACTTTGAGGAGTCAATAGTGATCCAAAAACTACCATGGTATCCACTGCCAATGGCCAAATTCACTTTGTGGTGGTGCCTCTAATGGCAACTGTAGCCTAGTAGACTAATTCGGATATACAAATACCATGAACCTTGCATAAATGAATCTTCTATGCATTCTGAGAACCTAAGACTAACATTTGGGCTAAACTTCTAGCTCTTAGCACAGGGATGAGGGAGTCTCTCAACCAAGGCATTAAGAAATTATTTTTGATGGTGATTTCAGGCCGTGGATAACTTGTAAAAACTTAGCTGTATGTTGTGGTTGGATCTAGTTTTAACAAATGTTTGGGAGTGTAAATTTTATGTTTGAGAAAGAATGCCAATCAAGTTGCGGATTGTCTATAGGCTAACAGAGCCTTTCATTGGTTCCCACCATTCACCTGACTTATTTTATATTGCTTTTCACTGTCTTATGTTTATTTCCCCATTGCCCTTGTTTGGCTCTGCCTTGTCCCTCCTACCCTTCTCTGTCATGTGTTTTCTCCCCATTCTATGGTACCCTGTTGTATGTCCATCATTATTCTCTAGAGCATCAATCTTGATGTTGCGGCCAGCCTTGGATGAGTCTTGAAGCAGTCAAGCTGGTCCATTGTACAACAGACAGTAGTTTTTGCTTGAACCTCACTCAATGGATTCATTGATCAACAGGGTGGATCTGAATTGATACCCCTGGCCTTGATTAGGTGCTTTAAAAAAAGATTGTCATATGAGTGTATACCTGATACCATCAAACAAATTAGGACCCACATTGGAGAGAGAGATGAGCTTGAGAACTGGTTTAAGTAGGAAATGTGCAGTGCCTTGTACCAATTGGGGTTGACATTGGAATTGAGAGCATCATTGATTCATGGTAAAATGATGGAGAATTCAAAATGAAAGTGCTTATCAATCTGGAACTTATTATGGACAATTTGCCCAGCTATCAGCAGGCAACTATCATTGAAGTAGAGCTCTTGGTGGATGACCTATTCAGTTGCCAATGATTCACTAAGCAAGATTCTCATCTGACTATCAAATGAGAGTTGTTGGGAAATCTCTGTTCCGAAATTATCTTGTGATGTTTTGTCTAGTTTATAGTTTTGAGGCTATGTATGGATCAGGATTATATTAACTTAGTATTAGCTAGTTTTCTATGTTTTGTGGATTGAAGGCTCTTAGAGTATTGAATATATTTTTGCACTTTCAATTTTAAGAGATTAGCAGCAGAACATGAGGGAGTTGTGACTTGTGAGCATATGTTGTCAATATATTTAACATCCATCTTTCAAACATTATTTTAAGCTTTTGTTTCAATATCTTTGTCTGTAATTTTTTATTATGATCTGTTGCTTGTACCCATTCTTTTGGTGACAATGCAGGGATGGCGGGCATTCTATATCAAATGGCAGACAGAGATGGCTGAAAGAGCAGTTTCTGTAGTAGAACTTGTAAAACAGAGTGCATGGTCCTGTGATGGATTAAAAATAATTTCTGCCTCTGATGATCACAGGTAGACCAATCTTTGGCATAGTTTGGATTCTAACATGAACGAACTTCTTGTGCTTGTTTCAAAGTTAAAAAATTTTATCAACAAGATCCTGAGCAAACATGTCATATTCCCCCCAAT
>LPNX010555863.1:4261-35182 GCA_001517045.1 Pseudotsuga menziesii | reverse complement strand
TAAGATATGGAAAAAAAACTAAGTGAGAAGGGTGTAGCGATGTAACAAATAACCAGTCTTGACAAGCGTAAATCTATCTCCTTTGTATAGAATTTGGTTTTCTATTGCTTACCTAGTGCGATGAGAATTAGGTACTGGAATTACCTTTTAAGTTATTTATTTTTATCATGAGTGTGGGTACTAACTTAATCTCAAGAGCCTCTAGTAAGATAATTGACTTCAACACCTTTGCTTTCCCGCATTGAAACGATGGTGACTATTAAGTAATGGATGCCTACATTGAATCTATTGGTGTGTTCTTGAGATTCACAATATTTTTGCAATATTTTTTTAAAAAAAATTTTCAACAAGCGTCGCTTAAGCGATGGTTTCCAATGTCGCTTTTCCGACGCTTTTCCTAGATATCCGTCACTTATCCGACGGTTATATCTGTCGCATTTCCAATGCTTATTTTAGTATCTGTCGCTAATCTGACGGTTCTTGATGTCATTTTTTCGACGCTCCTTCTTAATATCCGTCGCTTATCCAATGGTCCTTCTATCACTTAACCGACGGCATGAAGGTTATTTTCTTAAAAACTTTCACTACCGTCGAAGATATTCCATCGCTTAACCGATGGTTACTTAGGTGTCGCTTAACCGACGGTTATTTAGGTGTCGGAAAACTGACGACAAGTTTCTGACGCTTAAAAAAAAATCAAAGTGTCGTACATGCGATAGGGAAGTGTCTAAAATCCGACATGACAGCCGTCGGATTTTTGGTCAAAATGTAGTAGTGAAACCATGCATGTCTGACCTGTGGAAGAGCAGTAACCTTAGATATAATGGCTTCGGAGACTTCTATATGCATCCCCCATACCTCGGAGTGAGTGTATCGAAGGTTTAAAGCAAATTGCAGAGCTTCTTCCCTGTTAAATCCGTCTAGTCGCTCAAAAAAATCGATCCAGCGAGCAGCTTGAAAGATGGCAAAAACTGCAGGATTGTTCCTGAGTTCCTGCGTATTCAAAGGTTCATGACGAGCTGGAAGCCCCATAGTCTTGGCTGCAGAGTTACAAGGTCCAATAATGGAGTTTGTAGAGCAGAGGATGCACAGGTCACTGAGCGAAGATGTTGAGAAAAAAATGGCAAATTTGGAAAGTTCAGTACAGAGGGAGGTTCGAAATTTTTATGCCAAATTGGGGAAGGTGGCGGTTATGAATTTTTACGTCACACGAGGGAATGGATTAATTAATCCATAATGATAATACATATAAAGGAAAGACTGATATCATTAAATCAAATCAACACTTAATCACGTGAAAATCAAAGCCATACCTCGTGCGACTGTGCGTCGGATAGCCTGTGGAGAATGGTGGAACGTGTGATTGCTGACGATGCAAAGCCGAGCTCATGTGCAGGAATTAAGTTGATCATAATAACACAGATAATGCCAAAATGCCTTTCGCCAGTGAAACAAAAACCATCGCATCACCGGGGTCGGAATTATGCCAAATTGGCCGACACGAGTGGGATAAATCAGAGCCATATCTGGTAGTGGAAGCAATTTTCTTTCATTAACACAGGAGTTACTGCTACAGGCTACAAGAGAACAGTATTTAATTCTGGAAATGTCTGCCAAATAGAGCGGAATTGCAGTTGCCTAGCATGATATTGCGGCCGATTAAGAATATGTTACAGCCACCGAAAATGATTCACGGTGTCGGGAAAAAGATTGGCGGTAGCAGGAAAAATCACGGCTGCCAGGGAAAAGATCGGCGGTCCTTGGAAAATATGTCACAGCCATCGGTAAAGATGTTGCAGCCATCGGGAAATATGTTTCAGCCGCTGGGAAATATGTTTCAGCCACCGGGAAATATGTTTCAGCCGCTGGAAAATGTGTTTCAGCCACCGGGAAATGTGTTTCAGCCACCGGGAAATATGTTTCAGCCGCCGGGAAATTTGTTTCAGCCACTGGAAAATATGTTTCAGCCGCCGGGAAATTTGGTTCAGCCGCCGGGAAATTTTATTTTGGGGAAAAAGGGAAAAAGCGACGTAGGGAAGCAGAGGAAGACGACTCCCGTTCGACAGGCCCATTCTAGTCATTCGCCTGGTACTTCCTTGAAAAATTGTTTTTGAAAAATAACAACAACCAAAAAGATCAAATGCAAAAGAAAAATAAATAATTATACGCTACAGTAGGGAAAAAAAATTATTTATGTACAGCGATTCAAAGTGCGATTTACAGTTCAAGGGTTGGCAGAGGCAGAGAGAAATTCCTGCCCTGGTGTCAGCTGATACTCTGGATCGGCAGAGATTTGTGAAATGAATGCATCTTTCGAAATAGGCTTACGATACAGTCGCAGTCTGTGGCCATTAGCAAGTAAGGGTATGCGATTGTCATCAATGGACACCAGACAGACAGTGCCGTTGTCAAAGACCCTGTCAACCAAGTATGGACCTAGCCACCTTGTACGCAATTTACCTTTAAAATCCCTTTTGAATCTGGAGTCATAGAGTAACGCCCAGTCTCCCTTGCTAAAGACTTTCTTTTTAATAAATCGGTCATGCCAATTGGATCTCTGTTGATGAAGCAACAAAGTCTGGTCCACTGCAGCTAACCGCTTCTCGTTCAATTCATTTAATTGATTCAATCTTCGCTTCTGAGCTTCTGTTACATCCAGATTCATTTCAGTGGCTATCCTCAGGGTTTTAATCTCAAACTCAATTGGAAAGATGGCACTCTTTCCATACACTAAATCATATGGGGAGAAACCTGTAGTGTCACGCCAAGTCGTGCGATATGCCTACAGTGCTTCCGGAAGCCTGTCAGCCCAATCCTTTCGATGGCTCTTAACTGTTTTACTAAGGATGTTTTCAATAACCTTATTGGTACTTTCCACTTGACCATTGGCTTGGGGGTGGTAAGGTGAAGACACCCTGTGCTGCACATGATATTTCCGGAGCAAGGATTCAAAATGGTGTGACATGAATTGCAGCCCCCCATCGGTAACTACTTATTTTGGTACCCCGAAGTGGGTAAAGATCTCATTGTACAGAAAATCAATCACTGCCTGGTCATTAGCCTTGGCCAAAGCTACAACCTCCACCCACTTGGTCATATAATCAGTACAAACCAGAATGTAGACCTTCTGTCTGGAAGGAGGACTGATAGGGCCAACGAAATCCAGTGCCCATCTATCAAATGGTTCAACTACGAGTTGGGACTGTAGGGGCATCTGATCTGTTTTATTAGGTTGGCCCATCCTTTGGCAGCTGTCACAGGACTGAACATACCTTTTAGTATCCCTGAACAGAGTCGGCCAGTAGTAGCCCATCCGCAATGCTTTATGCCCTGTTCTTTTGTCTGCAAAGTTCCCTCCACAAGGCCCCTCATGACAGGCTTTCAGTATATCAAAGATCTCATCTTCTCTTACACATCTCCTGATCTCAAGATCGGGCCCTATGTAGAAGAGATGACCATTTAACGAAGAAAACCTGGCAGTTCATTGAATAATTTTTCTTTTTTCTCGTTTAGACATATATGGCGGGAGCTTTCTTGCAACCAAATAGTTAGCGACATCTGCATACCATGGAGAATGAGCTGAAAGTGCGAATAGATGTTCATCTAGAAAAGAGTCCTCAACAGGCAAACTGTCATCACTGTTAGTAAGACGAGATAAAAAATCAGCAACAACATTTTCTTTCCCAGGTTTATCTATAATGGTGATATCAAATTCTTGCAACAACAAAAGCCATCTGGTCACTCTGGCATTGGTAACGGGTTTATTCATTAGATATTTAATGGCAGAGTGGTCAGTGTGCACAAATGTAGGATACCCGGTGATATAATGTCGAAATTTATTGATAGAGTAAACAATAGCTAGGAATTCTTTTTCAGTAACAGTATAATTAAGTTCAGCAGGGGCTAAGTTTTTACTTACATAGTAGATGGAATAAGGTACTTGACCATCCTACTGTCCTAATACTGCTCCAATGGCAGTGTCAGAGGCATCTGAAGAAATATGGAAGGGCAGGGTCCAATTAGGTCCCCTTAAGATGGGGGTTGTGGACATCTTCGCTTTAAGCTCATTGAATGCTGTCTGGTATGCTGTATTCCACACAAACTGTACATCCTTCATTAAAAGAGAGAACAAAGGAGAGGCCAGTTTGGAGAAATTTTCTATAAACCTTCGATAATATCCAACATGTCCCATGAAACTTCTCACCTCTTTCTAAGTTGAGGGGGTAGGTATATTCTTTATCACTTTGATTTTTGAAGTATCTACCTGAATGCCATTAGCAGAGATAAAATGTCCTAATACCACCCCATCACTCATCATCATATGGCACTTTTCAGTGCTTAATGACAGCTAAGTCTGTTCACAGCGAATTAAAACCTTCTTTAAATTCTCCAGGGCTTCGTCAAAGTCCCTGCCATAGGGAGTAAAATCATCCATGAAAATTTCCATGCTATCATTGACTAATTCATAGAATATGCTAATTACAGCTCTTTGGAACGTTGCTGGTGTGTTACATAATCCAAAGGGAAGCACTCTGTAGGCAAACGTTCCCCAGGAACAGGTGAAGGTGGTTTTAACCTGATCCTCATGAGCAATCTCGATTTGGTTGTACCCACTAAAGCCATCTAGGAAGGAGAAGAACTTCTTCCCTGACAGGGTATCAAGTACTTGGTCAATAAAGGGCAAAGGGAAATGATCCTTTTGAGTTGCTTTGTTCAATTCCCTGTAATCAACACAGACCCTCCATTTCCCATTTTTCTTGGGTACAATTACGAGTGGAGAGACCCACTCACTATCTGAAATAGGATATATAAATCCTACTTCCAAAAGTTTCTAGATTTCCTCCTTCACTATATCCCTCATATTGGGGTTCATGCGTCGTTGGGGTTGACACACAGGACGGGAGTCACTTTTAATATAAATGTGATGGGTGCACAGATTAGAGGGAATACCCCTCATATCTGTATACTCCCTGGCAAACGCCCCCTTATTTTCTTTCAAGAGGCTGATTAGGCGTTTCTGTTCCTCTAAGGAGAGACTAGGATTGATATTCAAAGTCCTTCCAGGCTCTACCTCAATAGGAATACTTTCTGAATTTTTCAAAACCGGGATTATGTTTGTGACACCAACTAAGGCTTCTTCCATAATATTTTCTTATTCTTCCTTGCCCAGGGTAGTGTTCAGAATTTGATAGACCTCTCTATTCACTGAAGTGGGTTCACTAATGAAATTGATAATAGTATCATCCTCTGTTTCATTTTTAAAACTTAAGGCCTTCCCTATAGTTAATAGTGGCTGAACATCCTCCTCCTCCTCCTACTCTATCCAAAGGGATGTTTCAGCCTCTAGACTTGACCGAGCTAGAGGATAAAGGGTGAGATTTTTAGTATCCATGCCATCAGATATAGTCATGGACCCCGATCGACAGCTGATGCAAGCATCAACTGTGGCCAACCAAGGTCTCCCCAGGATCAATGGGTGTCCCCCCAACTGCGATTTTGGTTGTAATACCAAAAATTCAGCTGGGTATTCCCATGAATCTACTGAGATGACAAGGTCATCCAGGATCCCTTCGGGTCTGATGGTGGATCTGTCTACTAATTCCAAAATAGTAGGGGTCAGTCTAAGATTAGTGAGCCCAAGCTTCTTTACAGTCTCTATTGTTATAACATTGATTGCTGCTCCTAGATCCACTAGCACGTTGGGTATCTATGTCTGTCCTATCTGTACAGTGACGGTAGGATTGCCAAGGTCATCATATTTAGTCATAGGGGCTTTTCCTGTTATCAAGGCAGATAAGTTCCCTATGATGTGAACTGTAGGAGGATCCCTGGGTTTCCTTCCTGTTCTCTTAGTGCACAGGTCCCAAACTGTTCTAGCGTAAATGGGCACATCTTGAAGAGCTTGAAGAAGGGGGATTTTGACATAAAGGTTCCTTAACTCTCCGAGGAGGTTAAATTGAGGTTTCCCCCCCGTTCTTGGTAGCATTAGTCTTTTGGGGTATGGTGGTTGCTTTATCAACTGGGAAGGATGTGTATTAGCAGATTTATCGTTGGATGTTTCATCTGTCCCTTTATTGTCGAATGTTTCAGCCGTCCCTTCTAAGGGATGCTCAACATCTTCAATGATAGGAACTGTGTCAAATGGATGCTATGAACTCTCCTCTTCTTTATGCACAGAGGGTGAAACATCCTCTGTAATTACGGTTTCTACAATTTTCCCAGATCGTAAATGGATTGTAAATGGATGTAATTAGGCTAGCATATTGACAGTCTCCAATTGATGGACTGCCTTATTATTCGGGTTGGGATTAGGTTGGGCAGGCAGCTGAGGTCGAATCGGTATATTAGGTACAGAATTGTTTTGCAACTGCAGCTACGACTGCTGAGGTAGGTATTGAGGATATGGAGGAAATTAAGGGAATTGGGGAAATTGAGGAGAATATGGTGACTATTGAGGTGGAGGTGGTTGAGGAAACTGGTTCCCAGGATGGAAATTCCTCCGTCCAGGAGACCACGACGTGGGTTGATGTGGTGGCTGTGTCCAAGGACTCCATGAGTTATAGTTTTGTATTGCAGGTTGGGAAGAATTCCACTGAGTATAATTTGAAGGGAATTGTGTATTCATGTTTTGCATATTATTATTCCAATTTCCCATATTATTCAAAAATGGAAACGATTCTGGAGGCATACCTTGATTTTGAGGCTGCCATGGTTTCTTCTGTGCAATAAAGTAGGCTGCTTCCACATCCGGGTTTGATGCCTGCAGAATGGCCTTTACTTGAGGAAGTGAGGGGCATTCCTTCATGTCGTGGTTCAGCTCACATAGCTAACATACGTTTACTTTGTCAAGCGGGCATTCTCTCAGTAGATGATTCTTTCTACATCAGGGGCAGAACACACCTAATGTGAGATCCTCCACTGCTTGTTTTTGTTTTGCCTTCAGGACATCGATCTCCGAAAAGATAGAGCTCATCATTTCTGTTTTAAAATTTTCAAGGAGATTGCCTATCTCTGCGTGGGTAGCGCCTCCATTGAATGATTTCTGAGTTCTGTCGAAGATGTCACATTCTAGCTTATCTCGTTTGTCCCGCTTATTGTTCCTGGAAGACCCCCTGGAGTATCTCTTGCACAGTTCCACAATTTTTTCAAAAGGTTCTTTGGAGATATCTCCCTTACCAAGAAGGTTTAACATGTCTAGAAAATCATCCCTGATCCCACGGAGCAATATTATCTTGAGTACATCCAGCCCCATGTTCGTCTGCCTAGCTCTCTGCACATTGTACAGCAGTCTTTCCACGAAATCCTCCAAACATTCGTCCTCTTTCCGCACCATTTTAAATAATTCCTCTCTCTTGTCCTTGGTGTTACAATATTCCTGATATTTCTCTAGGAACACTTGTTTCAATGTATCCCAATTAGCAACGGTTCCTCCTCCAAGGCTCATGAACCAGCGTAATGCATTGTCCTTCAGGGTAGCAGAAAAAAGTTTTAACTTTTGGGCATCGGTGATATAATCATAGATTTCCTATCTCTGCGCGGGTAGTGCCTCCATTGAATGATTTCTGAGTTCTTTCGAAGATGTCACATTCTAGCTTATCTCGTTTGTCCCGCTTATTGTTCTTGGAAGACCCCCTAGAGTATCTCTTGCACAGTTCCACATTTTTTTCAAAAGGTTCTTTGGAGATATCTCCCTTACCAAGCATGTTTAACATGTCTAGACAATCATCACTGATCCCACGGAGCAAGATTATCTTGAGTACATCTAGCCCCATGTTCATTTTCCCAGCTCTCTGCACATTGTACAGAAGTCTTTCCACGAAATCCTCCAAACATTCGTCCTCTTTCCGCACCATTTTAAATAATTCCTCTCTCTTGTCCTTGGTGTTACAATATTCCTGATATTTCTCTAGGAACACTTGTTTCAATGTATCCCAATTAGCAACGGTTCCTCCTCCAAGGCTCATGAACCAGCGTAATGCATTGTCCTTCAGGGTAGCAGGAAAAAGTTTTAACTTTTGGGCATCGGTGATATAATCATAGCTGCAACAAAGAATATTGAATTAAAAGAGGAATTCATCTGGGTCTTCTGCCGCCTTTCCATGGAAACGAGGTAACACCGATGGTGAGATATTTTTCAAAGTAGCTGCCCCATCTGGTTGTTGAATTAGAAATTGCAGTGTAGCCACCGTTCCTTCTGGCAGGGAGCGATTTTCATGATGATAGTTTTCTCCCATTACTTCTTCCTCTTTGGCCCTGTGTCTGTTACTCATCTCCTCTTTTGTTTTCTCCTCTTCGTTTCTTCATGCGTTATTTTCTTCATCCTTCTCCTGTTCCTCTTTCTTTTCTTCGTTCCTCCACTGATCCAAGAACTTCTGGTGGTACTGATCCCACTCTTCCTTAGTTACAACCCTCCCATTGATGTGGTAGGTCGGACCTCTACCAGCAGGTCCGGTTGTAACAGCTGTGTCTTCGTCTGCACGGATGTTCGAGGGAGTCACAGCTGCTCGTGGATTCTCCACCGTGGATCCTGACGCTGGTGCCTCAGGATTGGCAGGATTCCTTCTGATAGGAGTTTCTTGAAGATGAGCTATGGTGTATGAATCAGTTCTGTCAACAAGATCGTCGATGAACGTCCTTCTGCCCAATGGTGCTCCTCGACCGCGACCCAAGCCACCTGCACTGTTAGTATTTTGTGGGGTTTTGGGAGTTGGGAGTTGATTGCGTTTTACCCTCCTCGTATTCATGCAACCCAAATCATTTCATCAAAGAGAATAAAAAGAGAAACAAACTAGAAACAATTACCAGATGCAACTAATGATAGTGTTTAATTTTTATCCTTCCCCGGCAACGGCGCCAAAATGTCGAGCACCCTAAATGCAGATAAATTAGTATCAACACAGAGAGCATACGAGATTTATTGTCAACCTGAGAAAGTCTTTTATTTCAAAGGATAAACGCACAGTCTATGCTTAAACACCATAACATTGTAATTAAACACTTTATCCTCTAACAACCATGTTCATCCCTCAGAACCTGTGTAATCCCACCAATCTTCTAAACACTACAAATTCAATTTCTTCCTACCATGTATCAATCAAGAAATGAAATTAGATTCAAACAACAATTGCAGATCAAAAGGAAATCCTATTCATATCCCAAAACAAATGATTCACCTATTCAATCTAATCACTCTTGAAACCCATAAACATAAACTGAATGTAATCTAGAAATTCAATTGCGGAAGATCGAATTCAGCTATTCTAAGGAATTGAGTTGCAGAAATGAAAATCAACAATTATAACAGTAAAATAATTGCAAGGATTCATGGGATGACAATCTGAGACCGTGAGATGAACAGAGCTGTGTACAGCTATTATATGAATTGCATAAAGAAAACTACCTAATCAGTTGACTGTTATTCTGTACCAATTATCAATCTCAGGAAAATGTAATACTGCAAATCCACACATACTGCTGCTGCGCACACAGGCAATATAATCAGCAAAACATCACACAACAATGCATTTAGAAATCCTACTTTAACTCAGCAATCTTTGCGGAAGGCGGGCCCATCCTTCACACAGAGACGCTGGATGAACAATGTATAGCTCCCTTAAATCAGCGGTAACTCTTTGTATTAAAAGAAGGAATGATTACAGATTACTTCCACCATCAATACAAGAATGAATTATCTATTATCCAACAACCCCCGGGGTGATACAACTTCTCACTTTTATACATATAGACTATAACATCCGATCCTATTACAAACGGTAGCCATGAAGATCTCTGATCTTCAGGCACCCTTAATAACACTGGTTGTTAAAAAACGTGGCATGGTGCAAATATAGAAAATGAGAGAAAGTTGTTGACTGGCCCGGAAGTGGCGATCTTCTCAGATCACCATGATATTCGAGCAGTTATCCTGAAGATCCCCCAATCGTAGCATATTCTGTTACAGCTACTCTGAACGGCTTTGTCTGGAAGGTTGCATAAGAACCACATGCCTTAATTGATGATTGAAGGATTGAGGATCCTCTTGAATCACGAACACCCCTTGATTCAAGACTTGTTCAGCTCCGCTTTCCTACAGTCTAATCATCTCATGCTATCTTCATAAATCACAACATATTAGCACAATTTGGAGAGATACACAGCCTTAATCATCACAATCATAAGCATTAATAAGATAAAACAATAATCAGTCTTACCTTGGCAATTTATGGAATAAAGTGAGGAAAACAGGTCTGATGACATGCTGAATGGTGTAAAACAAGGGCAGAAAAGGTGAATAAGGATGGTTAAAAAGGGACCAATTTTAGACTCAATAGTCATGTCAATCCCTGAACCAATCTCTTAGTACCTTTACCTGTATACCTTGTGTTAGTTCATATTCATCTGATTTACCATACAAAATCATTATTGTATACTAGTTCCATGTCTATGATGTGGGATTAGTCATGTCCCTCCTTTGATAAGTTTGTCCCTATCGTCATCAACACATCATTTATGCTTTAGACTTAGAAACTACTTAGTACCTTGAACGCTACATGCCTCAATGGAAAGTCTTCTTGCTTTCAACTATAGGTTTTCCTTATTATCCTTTGATCGGATGATTCTAAGAATGTTTGAATTCATGTCATCTATTTGCATTCAACACGATGTCCTATGATACCTTGGGATTCATTGTCATCACTGGTGATTTCCCTCGCACGTGTTAACGATTTACATCATTTTCCAATAATGAAGCGATTCCTACCATGTTCGACTTCAACTCATATTATTCACATAGTTAGGAACGTATATGCTTCATGTTTGGTTTGAAGATCTTGGGTCCTCCAGGATACAATGGATATTGTTTGAGTCACTTCCCATATGAACATCATTAAGATATTCTATCACATATATCCACATTGTATTGATCGATGGCTATGTTATATATAGTTTTGTAGATCCACTATGTATAGTCTCGTGATACAAATTACATCTTGTATTGATTGTATGGATGCATTTTTGTATGATTAGTGGCCATATCCACCACTAGTACTTGCATGGAGTTGTAGTGTATTGGATGACATCCATGTTTTTATCTGTGTGTCTAGTTCAAATTTGTCAATATTTGTAAATTCCTTGATGTTTGTTGTCGTTTCTCCTCTCGATGGTTCCTTTTCCTGGCATTCACATCAAAGTACATCACCTATCACTTTTCTCTATCTTCATACTTTGTGGGGAATTCTGTAATATGGAATTTTCATGAACATCATGAACTTTGTAGCCTCATGTTTCTTTAATCCCTAAAGTTATTTTCATTGTGGATGGTCCCCGACTCGCTTTCCTTGCAAGTTGGCTTGTTCTGCAATGTAGATGCACCTGTATGTCCATCAAACTATGTCAAAACCCCATAGACTCATTTTTTCTATAAGAAATCTGCATTGATGACACACTTTGTTTGTATAGAAAACTACTTCAACCCATATAGATATACCTTGCTCCATTGCAAAGTGTGTCGACCTCTATATGGAAAGAAAGCAAAGATTTTGAGAAGTTTATTGAGTGCGATATCAATGGATAGAGATTTATTAGTACATTATTGGATATATACTGAGCTCCCTAGTTCTTGATATAACATATCATATTTTCTCCACATTTATCTCAACCTACCTATATCCACATTGTCCTATATATTGAGGACTTGGGACATGGGTTGGGGGGGAAGTATATAACAGGTAGATGCTGGAAGATTTGTTCCAAAAATATATTGTGTGTGGTGTCATTTATATCTTTGTTTGTGTGACTTGTTGGTGGAAGGAAACCATTGGGAAGAGGCTATAATGCCAAGGATTAAATGGTTGTACCATTTCCTTTTATGTATTTAATACAAATGATATGTTATTTCCCGTAATTTGATTGTATTGATAATCTTATATCATATCTCCTTATATATTTTGTTAGATTAATCTTATAATCACTAGATCAAGTTAATGTTATCTTGATTATACCTTATTGGTTGCAGTACCTATTGTGCACAATATTTTGTTACATTTGCAAATATAGGTGAAAGCGTGTATCTAGATCTGAACCATTTAAACTAGGGACTTTGGTATTTTCCCTCATTGAATAGAAACTCATATAACACTTACACTTATATGTTTGGTCTTCACTTCTGTATTATTAACCATCGAATCAACACATGGTCTAATGCTATGTAGTTTCACCAAAAAAATACCAATCCACCCATCTAAAGCCCCGACTGTCAAAGCTGATATTGAAAATATTTTCCAATTGGTATTTGTTCACCTAATCATCTACACAACATGGGTTTCTAACCCCATCTCAGTAAACAATAAGAAGGGTACCATCAGTGTTTATGGTGACTTTCAATATCTGAATCTAACATGCCTCAAAGAAAATTTCTTGACTCCATTTATTAACCAGCTTATCAATACATGGATAAGATGAAAATCCATTTCCTTTATGGATTAATTTTTAGGATATAACCAAATTTAGATCTGAAAAGAAGATCAATACAAAACATCCTCAGCACCCCTTGGGTCACATTCACCTATCTAGTTATTCCATTCATGCTAAAGAACACTAGATCCACCTTCCAATGGGATATGCATTTTTGTTTCCTTGACTTGGTCTATATTATCCTCCTCTACCTGGATGAACTCATGGATCGATCCAAGAAGTGTTCCAAACATTTAGAATTGATATAGCAAGTCTTCCTTTGATACCAAGAGTATAACATTTTCTTGAACTCCATTAAGTGTTTGTTTTGCATTCCTATCTATTGTTTTCCTTGATTCATTTTTCTATTAAAGGTATCACCATCTATCCTTTGAAGGTGCAAACCATTCTTGACCTTTGACCCCCTCATACCCTGCACTAGCTACAAAGTCTTTATGGTAAGGCTAACTTCTTATGACATTTTATTTCAGACTAAGCCACCAAAATTCCATTTCTTCTTGCACCTAATTCGCACCAATATCCATTTCATTTATGAGGCATAGGACTAAGATTCCTTTAATGCAAAAAGAAGGTTTGGATTCCTCTCCCTTGATCTCACCTCTCAATTTCATGAAGGATTTCATCCTTTATGTTTCAGCATTCAAACATGCCATCACAAGAGTTTTATTCCAAGAAGATGCTTCTTGAAAGGAGCATGTCATATACTATGTAAGTTAAATTATATTTGGTCCACCATTGTGTTACCCCCATGAAGAGAAAATGGCATTGGCCATTGTTTTTTTGGTTCATAAGTTATGTTACTACATTCTTATGAGAATAAATATACTCATGGGTGATTCCAACTAGATGGTCGACCTCTTGATCTATCATCTCATCGAGGGTCGTGTGGCCAAGTGGGTCATCATCCTTCAAGAGTATGATTTAGGAGTAGTAATACACCGTTAGTACATAGTTTTGACCTTAGGCTAAGTTTATTTTCCCACATGCAATGATATCCTATGGCTTAGACTTAGGATATTTAATTCTACTAAATATCTGGTGATTTTGGCATGTTCACACTTACAAAAGCACCCTAGTTTGGTCAAACTAGCCCATTTTATTCCTCATTAATGCATTGGGGCACTACCTCCTTTATTTGTGGGGTCCAGGCTTGACCAAGTGCGCTAGTGGTGTATTTTGCCTCTTTTAGCTCTCCCAGGAGCATTTATTGCCACCTAGAGCACCCCACTCACCTCAATATTCTCACCAATGCTTGTATAGGACTCACTAATGACCCAAAACACCTCAAGAATGTTCACATGAGGATTGGTGACTGTTTGGGCTGAGTTGGGTCTCCATTGGTCCACCTAGGGGGTATTGAGGTCATTTCTCACCTTGACACATGTACAAATCCAATTGGCTTCCAGAGCCACTCGAATTTTTCCAATGTATTATAAATGATGAATAATAATAATATGATTAACAAACAACACCTTTCACATGTGTTGTTACGACTATTTTCTTTTTGTTTTCTCTTGAACATTTTGTCAAACACTTTGATGGTGAAATTGTTCTAGCTCCTATATCTAGTTTGAGATGCAATTCTCACATGGTATTTGTAGTAGTGCTTTCACCCTAACTACAAGAAGGAACAAATCCCTTCTGTCTATAGGACAAAAGGGTAGGGTTCCTGTTGGTTGGAAGAGAACCTACAAAACAAGGTTAGGTCCAAGCTACGAAACCCTGCATGAAATGGTTAGAAAACAAAAATGGCTGCGAGACATCAAAGGGAAAACCTGTAGGAAACCATTAGAAAAAGAACCTGCAAACAAAATAAGTTAGAAAACCAGAATTAAAATGACAAAAAACAAAGTTATACCTTCTGTTTGGGTGGAAATGGGCCACCATGCCCTAGCTTTGGAAGCACCTCTCGATTTGGGATGGAAGCTTGGCTTATGGAGCAATGGAGAAGAGGGAGAGTGAATGGCTTGAGAGGAAAAGGGTCTCAAGGAACTCACATGGGAAGTATAACGATAGGGAGAGAAAGATTCTTTTAAGAGTGACCCCCACCCCTCTATTTATAGTTTTTCTTTGAGATTTTAGGGTTTTAAGCCCTTGGTCCAGGCTTTAACCCCTTTTTTGGGATTTAAGCCCATTTTGCCCAATTCTTAGCTCATTTGGGGGTTTTAAGCTCCTTTGAGTGGTTTTAGCCCCTTTTTGGAGGTTTTATCCCCAATGAGAGATATCTTGGCTCTTTTTAGGGGTTTTGAAGCCCTTTTCATGTTTTTGAGCCTTTGCAAGGGTGTGGGGGTCAAATGAGGGTAGTGAGATAGATTTATTTGGGTGGTGTAGGTAACGTAAAGCTCATTGATGAATTTTTTGAGTTAACCGATTTCCCCCTGATGTGTGAGGGTAGGAGCTCATCGTATGGCCGCCGAACATCATAGGATTTTCCAGGGAGAGGTGCTGCTTCCTGGGCCAGGGCATGGTGTATTTTGCTTTTTGTATTAATATGGTTCCCATTAATGGGTGAGATACAAATAATGTGTGACATGTATATGGATGAGGTGGGAATCCCCATGCTCATAACGATGTCAAAATAATAATGTGATCTAAGCTCTATAATGCAAGAGCCGATTATGTACAACTATTGTTACATAGTGGTTTCCTCAATATGAGGATGAATACAATATTGATCTCAAGAACTACTACATTGGACCTATGGCATTCTCATGGAATGCTATATCTTCATGAATGATGTCCTGCTAGATCTGGATTGGTACATAGTTGTAGGTACTTACTGATGGAGAGTCAGAGTCTCTATGGTACAAATATGCTGCATCAATCATAAATCTATATAGAAGCATTGCTGGGGATTCTGAAAAATGTCTCCAATGCAACTTGGAAATCACAAGGGAAATGAACATATTGGGGTCCCTCAAATAGACTCATCAATGTGCTAGAGTCGAGTGACATCCGGGGTCTTTGACCAAATACTGCACGGACCATTACCCTGTACGAATCTCACTAGTGCAATGATGTAGCTGGAGTCAAGCATGTGAGAAACAACCATCCTGAAAGGAACTAAGGACTCCTCTCAAGTGGTCCAAGGAACTCATCAATGAGGTTAATGAAACTAGGATACAGGGACCTCTCAGTCTATCCTCTGGAATATATGTGTTGTCATCAACAGAGGGAGACCTGCAACTGTCCAAGGAAATGGTGTTTCCTTGACTAGAAGCGAGAGGGAGATAACTAAAAGATGTGAGGCAATTTGAGGACTTACCCACTGAATAGGGGGGGAGATGGAATAGGGGCAGGGAATCACGGGGTCTTCGACCAAATACTACATGGACCATTACCCTGTACGAATCTCACTAGTGCGATGATGTAGTTGGAGTCAAGCATGTGAGAAAAAACCATCCTGAAAGGAACTAAGGACTCCTCTCAAGTGGTCCAAGGAACTCATCAATGAGGTCAATGAGACTAGGATACAGGGACCTCTTAGTCTATCCTCTAGAATATATGTGTTGTCGTCAACAGAGGGAGACCTACAACTGGCCAAGGAAATGGTGTTTCCTTGAACAGAAGTGAGAGGGAGATAACTAAAAGATGTGAGGCAATCTGAGGACTTACCCACTAAATGGGGGGGGGGAGATGGAACAGGGGTAGGGAATCATGCGGGACTCAAAATTCCTTTGTTCAGAGTATGACCGTAGGGCAGACTAGGAAACAAATGAAACTGACTCATGGGAAAGGGATCATAGCTGTAATATCGGGAATGTAACTACAGAAGGGAAATACTTGGGGGAGGTAGACGCTTTTGGTATTGATGGAATCCAAGGAAGATACAATGCAGAGTACTCTGAACAAAGGTGACCCAAAGTGGGAATGATGTTGAACTGTTATATGTGAGTTGGTGTCTAAAGACACCGTTTTGGTATGATATTGTGGATTTTTAGTGGGCCCAATAAAGTGAATGCTTGATGGTGCTTTCAATTTTAGAGAGTCTGAAAGCATGAAAAAGACTCTGGTGGGGTCTCTTTTTCATTGATAGTCTCCTATGCCCGAAAAAGGTTAAATGTGTACATAGGAGAGCTCACCCATATTTTGGGGAATGAGAGACTTCTTTACCATTGGTAGTCGAGTTAGGCTGGAAAAGGTTCAACCTATACTGACAGGACGGTCATACAGATACTTTTACGAGCATGAATGAAACCAAGTTTTCTTGGCGATCATGTCTTGATGCGAAGGATGGAAAAGAGCTTAACGACAACCCATGGTGAGATTTTTTGTAAATTTCGTCCCCTCTGCCTGAGAAAGCATAAAAGGATGTAAAGGGGAATGGTCTTGGCTTGAATGTGCCAAAGTGGTCCTTTTCATTTGATAGTCTACATGGTTCACAAAAGGAGATAAACGAAGCAATGTAGATGCCCTTTTCGATACTTTAACGAGTGGGAGAGGAATAAAATGCACTCGACAATATTTTCATTCTTTTATGAGTCAAAAAAGCACTTAACAAAAACTCTGGTATGGTCAATCGATCGAGGGGGAACTAATGGTGCCCCTATGTCGAGCGAATGGAAAGTGGTCCAAAGATCATCTATGCAGTATGGATGGAGCAAGTGGCTATTGAACATACCAATACATGCACGAGATAGATCGTGGCAGAGGCACATGAGTTGGTGTGACAGTGGCATGCAAACCGAGGTGGCTCTTGGACAGAGGTCAGGAGAGTCTTGTGTGAGTTGTGGTAGATGGACTGGACTACATGTGATGTGAATGCAAGTCTAGAGATAGTTATATTCCAAATGCATGTGAAAGAAATGATATTCCCTCCAGGAAATGGTTCGGGAACCCACGTAAGGTGTGATGGATGGATTTGACAATTATATGCTGAAATAGTAAAATGGTGTGCCTTCTAGGACATGGTTTGGGGTCCTACATAAGTTGTGGTAGGATGATGTGATGCAAGTATAGGTTCGGAGACACTTATATAAAAATGTGGTACATAAAATGAGGTAACTCTTGGTTTTGGCCCCAAAAATTACTTATTAAACATGAGACGATGGTCTCATTAAAAGATAGGGGATGAATTTTCGAAACTAGTGGGTGTGAGAGGTGTCTCGAATAGATTCCAGGTGACTGTAATTAGCATGTAATGGTGCTTCCCCTAGTGTAGTAGTGCATAGGGAGAATCTAGACCAAACAGGGGCCTACGAGTGTGCTAGCAGGTTAGTAGCTAGAACATACGTGCGACATACCATGTGCATGTCTAGTTGTGGGATTGAACCCTCCAGTGGGCTATTCTCATGTGTAGAACTATTACTAGAGGGGGTTTTTTATTTGTAGAGAAAACGTTGCAAAAAAATAAAGGAAAAAAACTATGCTATAAGGGACTCATAATGGTTGTATTAGGCATAGAATCTCTTGAGGTGGAGCTTGTTCCAAGGCTTCTTCAAGAGGCAACCATCTGAGTCAGAGAATAGGTATGCCCCCTTGCAGAGACGAAGGACGTTGGAAAGGTGCGGTGACAAAATCTGGTCTTTTATGGGAAGAAATGATTCCACACTATGGTTTAAAGGGAATGGGGTAAAACTAGAGGCGGTCTTATCGACCTCTCTGCCATCACATAAGTGGTGCTGGGATAGATCAAGTGGGTATTCCATGGTTGACAAGACAGGAGGGAAATTGGTTCTAGAGATGATGTAAATGGTATTGGTTGTGGTTTTGGTGGGATTTCCCCCAATATCTGTTGGAGGAAGAGGGGTAGGGCTAGAGATTGGAGGAGTCTTTGATGGACCTGGAGGTAGGTGCAACATCATCTCAATTGGATGGAAATGATTCAACAGATCATGGGCCCTTAGAGGTAGGGTAGGTGGTTCAAGGTACCACACAGGAACTCCTAGTGTGAAATGTTGTAAATTGCAGGTTGCCAAGATAGAATTACTCATGATCGGGATGGTAAGAAAAGGAAAAGAAAAATAAAAAGGAAAAGGATCATGTTGATAGAGAATGAACCCCAATGTTTCCCTGGTAAGTAAGGTTGTACCTGCAGATGAGGTTGTAGCTGCAGATGAGATTGCGGCTGCAGATGGAGATGTGGCTATAGATGGAGTTATGGGTGAGGATGGAGCTGTGACTGCAGTTGGTGTTGCGACTGTGGTTGGTGCTACAGATGCAGTTGGAGTTTAGGTGCAGTAGTGCTGGATGAGAGCATGCACAAATCCGCAGTCTCGCTTGGTGCTGGTGGGGTAGGTACGAATGGGAAGGAAGTTGTCATGGTCATATCAGGGAACAACCTAGTACCTAAATCCAACAATGAAGGAGTGGCTGCATTTTCAAAGGAAGTATACACAATGGGGATGACATTGGCTGGTGTAGTCAGCCCCTGAAGATCATGGTAAGTTAGTTGATCCACGATCACAATTTTCCCCTCATGAGGGAACATCATAAGGTGGAACACAGTGGATGCCATAACTCTCATGGTGTACATGTAGCTTCGTCCCAAGATCAGGTTATAGTCCAGCTATGCATTGACCACCTCTATGTCAATTAGGACTGTCTTCCCTACTAAAGTGATGGGGATGTGCGGAAGGATTCCTTGGGATCTGGTGAGGTGGCCATCATAGGAGCAAAGTGTAGTGGTAGACAGTTGAAGGGTAGGGGACCTGAGTTTTTGACAGACAGATGTTGACATCACACAGGTGGATGCCCCTTCATCGATGATGCATCGATGGACCACCAAATATCGGATTGAGACCTGAATTTAGAAGGCGGTGGTGGATGGCATTCTGCGTTCTCCTTTGTCCAAATGAAAAAATATCAATATAGATTTAGAGGGTTCTATAGCATCGAGGGTACCTAGTAGAGATTTACTTTGCATTGGGAATGTTTTATGCACCTCGAGAGCGGACATGGCCATAGGTGTTTGGGCCAAGTCATCCATGATGCTATAGCTCATAGCAGCTCTAGTCGTGGCATTGTTGGCCACCTGTCGTATGGGGGGCATGGCGGAAAAGGGGATAAGTGAAGAGGTATGTTGGTGGTGTTGGACGTGGATACCATTGATGGGTCAGCGGTTTCGGTAGTGGACCCATATTGGTTCTGCCTAGTCTACAAGTTGACCTTGTCAGTTGTCATGGCTAGCAGGTGATGAACCCCTGTCTCTGTAGGAAGGGCCATAGAAGGGGTTGCGAGGGTAGGTGGGGGAATGGGTGTGGTTTCTACCAACCCTTGGAGTGGAAATGGGTTCTAAAGAACCATGGGTGGAGGGCCTAGTGGTGCTGGGTTGGGTTGAGCTAGGAATTCCACATTGGTACCACGTTGAGCTTCATTCTGAAGAACCTGCTTAGCATGGCCCATGAAGGGGCACTCATGCATATAGTTCCCATAGACGTTGCATAGTTTGCATGGTTGATTTGTCCGTAATGGAGCATTTCATCTAGGTGGGTTGGGTTGTTGGGGATTTTGAGCTGGCTAGTTTTCTCTAGTGTTGTTGGGAGGATTTGGCTATGGGCCACCTCCTTATGGTTGGTTTTTACCCTAGTTCCTAGCTCAGTTATTTCTACCATGCCCTTTTTGGTTATTGGCGGCTGGTTGGTTGGGATGATTCTACTGAGAAAAAATTTATCCCATGGGTGTTGATGGAGCTAGGGAAAGGGCTGGAGAGTCTTCTATAGTTGGTACATAGTAGACTAGGGGAGCTGTAGGGGCTATAAATTTGGGAGTTTGTCCCGAATACTATTGTGTTGACCAAGTTGGTGCATAGGCATGTTGTTTTGGTGTAGGTTGTGCATAGGAGGTTGTGGCTCTGGAATGAGAGATCATCCTTGAGTAGTGGGGAGATTTATTTGGGTGGGAAACACTAGGGGTGTTGCTTGGGTGTGGTGACATCGTTGGTGGTGCCGTGTGATGCTGTGATTGATGGGAGACAGAGTCTATGATGCCATTTTCAACATGGGATGCCCCCAGTACATCTTGGTAAGAGGTTCCTGCAGGTGGAGTGTCTGGAATGATGGTGTAGAGGTATCCAGTCTATGTGTAAATGAGGTCAAATTGTTGGGCCTTCAAGATGGCCTATTCCTTCGTTTGGGGATGTTTGGAGGAGATGTCTTTGGCTATAGGTGGCAGCAATGTTTTTAAGAACTAGTCAAGGAATATCCTATCATCGAGCTTGATCTTGCACAAGATGCGACATTGCTGCCACTCATGGATGTGGTCGATGATGTGGGTCGCAGTGTTTTGGTGGAAAGATAGCAAGATTTGTAGTCCTTCATCATATTTGATGGGGAGCTGGAAATACTGCAGGAACATAAATGCCAAGGAGTTGAAGTCTGGGTGCTTGGCTTGTGGTAGCTCAATGTACCACTTGGATGCAACACCTGTGAGGGTGAGTTGGAACAGTCTGAGTCTGATCGAAACATCTACGATTTTTTTTTATGAGAACCATAGATGAAACATCATGATATGGTTTTGGGGGCACTCCCTTGCCTTCCCTTCAAACTTAGGGATGTCTGAGGGGAGCTTGGTTGGCATGGGTGGCCAAAATATTTGATGATATATGGGGTCATTGGTTAACCTAGAAAAGTCAGGTAGGTTGAGGTGTCCCATGAAAGGGAGGTTTGACCCAAGGTTGATGTGTGATGGACTAGAAATGGTGGTGGGGTTTGCAGGAACATGATGTAACTACATGACTAGGGGTACTTGTGGCATAGTTGTGGATGGGCCACTACCCCTAGGTATGGTAAGTGGGACAGTGTGAGCGGAAAGGCCACTACCCCCAGGTATGACAAGTGGGACAATTTGACTGGTGGGTGTAGGTGGAGGTAGTTGAGTTAGGATAGTTTGCATTGAAGTACTAGGACCACCTGTAAGGGTGTTAGTGGTGGTGTGACATATGGACATGGGTCCATTGCCAATCACCAAGCCGAAAAGTGGATCCAGGTTTGCACCATCCATGGGGCTAGATGGTGCAGTGTGTAGATCTGGCTCAGATTAATATGATTATGAGTCTGAAATAGAGGCCATGTGGCCTTTTGACAATGTAGAGGGTCATCAAGAATGGTCTCAATGGTGTTGGTTCAAAGACCTGAATTGGGGTGGATCACCCCTTAGACGTGAGGAAGAGCATGGGGGATCAATTATGTCTCGTTGGTGGATTTGGTGGTGAATTATGGTAATGACATTATGGACCCCAGTTTTAGTGGCTTCCTATTGGCTTTCAGCTGGTCACTCAGCCACCAATATTACTAGAAGACAACGCTTGTAGTTTTCCTCATGGAAGTGCTAGTCAATTGGTAGGGGTTGTTGCCCATTTTGCTTGGCAATTCCTCTTAGCAGCCAGCTACTTTGGGGTTCTTGTGGTACTTCTCACAATGAATTTCTGGGCTGAGCCCAAGTACTTCCCATGGTTAAGGCATTCTGCGACTTATGCCCTCAAGGACTGCAAGAGTTTGAATTAGTGTAAATTAATAAATTTTAGTGGATGGCTCGGCGTCATGAACCGAGTTTGGTTGTTTTATTTGGTATGGTTTGTGGGCATGTCCATTATATTTTTGTTACACTTGGTGTCTGCTTGTATGGTTTATAAACATTTCATAGATATTTTTTGATTTATTGCATAACTTATAACATGGGTAATTTGTTTATGAAAGTAGTAAATTGTGGACAGAAATTTTAGACATGTCATACATGAACTGAACTAAGGTAGACTTACTAGGTGACTGCCTTGCACCTGTATTTCTCTTGAATCAGGAAAGAGTGTTGGGATCTCAAGACAATGGGACTAAGCCCATATGTATATCCTTAGGTCACTCTTCGAGTCCAAGGTTGGTCAACAGGGAGGACGCGAATGCCGTGAGGCCCCCTGGGACTACCACCCCCTCTACCTTCCAAGTCACCCATTTTTAGCTGTCTTGAAAAATTACAAATGAAGTTCCTATTACTATACGAGCTTCACCCTTCGTCTTATCCTAGAATACCCCAAAGGGTGATGGCTGGGTAGAGGAAGAAGGGCTAGGAAAGGTGTTAATTTCCAATTAAAAACTGAAATTTAACCTACAGTAATTTGTTCAACCTTTAAAAAAGATTCAGTATACCATTAACTAGTTAAATTTATCAATGACTAACATAGATTGTATGAAATGAAAGCAAATTGCTGGACAGAGGCGGCTGAGCTGCACTGACAGTCTAGATAGATTAAAAACTAAATCTGAGAGATAGGTCCCTTGTTTCAGGGCCAATGTGGTGAGGGGGTCACCAATTTTTCCAAAATACAAGAGAGGGGGTTGCTCAGAAATATAACAGGAGCGATCTGGATCCTGAGAGGGAATTCATGCCTTTCGAGCAAAAATGAGCAACCTGGTCGCTTATTTAGCCCAATACGTGTGACCTGGTCCGAAAAATGATTTTGTTTTAACATGAGAAGGGAATGACAAACATTAACTTGTACTGTGGCCGAACTGGCTCGATTTGGCCTTAAGGAGGCTTGACTATGAACTAAAATGCATAAAAAAAAGATCTAAACTAGATTTAATAGAAAATGAACTAGGTTAACAGAACAAAAACCAAAAACTGAAACTTGAAAAGGAAATCCAGGGATCCTATGGTATTGACCTAGTATGGTCTCCAATTCTATAGTAGTGCTTTCACCCTAGCTACATGTAGGAACAACTCCCTTCCATCTATAGTACAGAAGGGTAGGGTTCCTATTGGTTGGAAGAGAACCTGGAGAACAAGGTTCAGGCCAAGCTACGAAACCCTACATGAAATGGTTAGAAAATGAAAATGGCTGCAAGACATCAAAGGGAAAACCTGCAACAAACCATTAGAAAAAGAACCTGCAAAAAAAATAAGTTAGAAAACCATAATTAAAATGACACAAAACAAAGTTATACCTTCTGTTTGGGTAGAAATGGGCCACCATGCCCTAGCTTTGGAAGCACCTCTCTCTTTGGGATGGAATCTTGGCTTGTGGAGAAATGGAGAAGAGGGAGGGTGAATGGATTGAGAGGCAAAGGGTCTCAAGGCACTCACATGGGAAACATAATGATAGGGAGAGAAGGAGTCTTTTGAGAGTGACCCCCACCACTCTATTTATAGTTTTCTTTGAGATTTTAGGTTTTTAAGCACATGGTTAGGGATTTAGCCCCTTTTTGGGCTTTAAGCCCCTTTCTCTCAATTCTTAGCTCCTTTGGGGGTTTTAAGCTCCTTTTGGGGTTTTAAGCTCCTTTGAGGGGTTTTAGCCCCTTTTTGGAGGTTTTATCCCCTATGAGAGCTAGTTTGGCTCTTTTTATGGGTTTTTAAGCCCTTTTCATGTTTTTGAGCCTTTGCAAGGGTGTGGGGGTCAAATGAGGGTAGTGAGACAAATTTATTTGGGTGGTGTAGGTCATGTAGATTTCATTAAGGGATTTTTTGGGTTAATAGTATCAGAGCTAATTGGAGCTGCAACAAATGCTGTGAGGTTGAGTTGTTATTTAGGGCATATTTCCAGTTTATGTGAGTGTTTTTCATTGCAGGTTTTTACAACAACTTCATGGATTCAAAAGTTGTTCCTCTCCTTTCCCCATTCAACTATTCTGAATGGAAGTCGAAGATGTGTGCATATCTCAAGAGGCAATGTCTCTATGATGTGTCCATTGGAGTTGTGATAGAACCCGAGTCCTGTCAAGAGAAGGATCCTTGGCTTAATGACAATGATAGAGCCTATGGAACTATGTGCTAGCTATACCTCCTACAATACGCTACCTCCTTGATTCTATTGATTACCCATTCGAGCTTTCGAGAAATCTATATGAATTTATTGGCATGTAGCAAGAAGATGTGAGCTATATTGAGAGCAAGAAAATGGGCACCTCCTTATGCTTTCTTCCTATGATATCAGCCCCATGCATTTCTCAAGAAGATTTTCGAAATGAATAAGAAGAAGAAGTAGCCAAAGATTCATCAAATGATCCAACTCAAGTTGCTTCCTCTATGGATTCCTCTCCTTTTCAATAAGCTATGTTTCATGAAGAGAGCATATGAGTTGCTGCCATCACTACTACTAAATATATATCTATCCATTCTACACCCTTCTCCTCTAAGTATTCTATTACAAATGGGAAAGATGTATTGCTAGTTGATGTTAATAGAGAGCCTTCTATAGAAGATGGGTTTTCTTCACATAGAGTATTGGTTTGAAACATGGAGAGGCTTGGATGTCAAGTGAATATTTCTCATTGCTTCACACTATTTTTTCCATGTATTCCTCCCCAATATCTAGTAGAGTTCCTTCAAGTTCATATGAAGATGGAGAAGCCTTTTCCACCACAATGGCACATTTGGGACTCTTGTTCCACATTCTTATAGCTGATTACAACCTTCATTTGAAATTGATGCTTCAAGATCCTTATGACTCATTTGGGGTCACCTATTCTCAAGAATTTTTATTCTATTTCATACATGGCATCCTATTTGGTTTGAATTTCAACTCTAAAGAGCACCATTCACTCTCCCATCAGTGCATTTTAGTTGTTCTACATAGTCTAAGGATCCATCATGCAACTATTCCTGAGTTGGTTTAACACATTCCACTTCTTCCCAAGAAGAAGATTCCTCTAGACATTTTTATTTAGTTTGGAGTATATGTAGATTTTGTTTCTGTGTCATAATCCATTTTTGAGGGGAGGTTTTGTCCCATGAGTTTTTCCTCCTTACCTCTATTACATGGATCAATACAATTTGTAAAAGGTGACTTGTGCCTTAGTTTCCAAGGCATCAAAATCATTAGAAGTACTAATTCTGGATTAAGGGGGGGTGTAGGAGTAGTAATACACCCTTAGTACATATTTTTGACCTTAGTCTAAGTTTATTTTCCCACGTCCAATAATATCCTATGGTTTAGACTTAGGAGAATTAATTTTGCTAAATATCTGGTTATTTTGGTCTATTCACACCTACAACAACACCTTAGTTTGGTCAACCCATACCATGTGCTCCCTAATTAATGCATTAGGGTGCTACCTCCTTGATTTGTGGGGTCCAGGCTTGACCAAGTGCAGTATTGGTGTATTTGTCCTTTTTTAGCTCTCCTAGGAGCATTTATTGCCACCTAGAGCACCCCACTCACCTCAATATTCTCACCCACTTGTCTAGGACTCATTAATGACCCAACACACCTCACAATGTTCACATGAGGATTCGTGACTGTTTGGGATGATTTGGGTCTCCATTGGTCCACCTAGGGGGGATTGAGGTCATTTCTCACCTTGACACATGTACAAATCCAATTGGATTATAGAGCCACTCAAAATTGTCCAATGTATTATAAATTATGTATGATAATAATATGATCAACAATCAACACCTTTCACATGTGTTGTTTCATATATTTTTTGTCTCCTTGTTTTCTCTTGCATGTTTTGTCAAACACTTTGATGGTGAAGTTGTTCTAACTCCTAGATCTAGTTTGAGATGCAATTCTCACATATGATATGGATTTTGTTACACCTAAAAGTACCAAGGCATTGGATTTGGCATAATTGATGAATGATCTTCCATCCCCATATGTGTTACCTATGACCCATGTTGCTTTTTCCAATGAACACTTTCTTACCATCTCATCGAATGACCCATGGTATGGGGATATGTTGTTGTACTTGCATACCCAAAAATTTGGGCCTCACCTTAGTCATGAGGGTTGACATCATATTTGATACCAAGGCTCTTTATACATCATCATTGGTGATATCCATTATTAACGTTACATAGAAAGAATTTTGTGTTGATGTATTACTCTTGATGATGTGTATATAGTTTTGAATGACTGCCATAGCAAATTCTATGGTGACCACCTGTCACGTATGGCCACAAACCAAAAATTTATCTGTTCCATTTATTTCTAGCTAAAATTTTTCACCGATTATATCATGGCATTCAAGAATGTTTGCAACTACCATATCTTTTACCCAAAGGAAAGAACCTCTCATGCATCACTCCATATTTCCATTACCATTTTTTCATCCTACAAATGGGCCATTGACTTTATGGAATGTACCCCCCCCTCGATAGGATACCATCAATACATTATTGTGGTCGTTTACTATTTCACCAAATGGGATGAGGCCATGCCCGCATTCAACTGCAAAGCTAAAACCATGGCCCAAATATTCTTTAATCATGTCATCACTTGTGTAATGGTCCCTCCCCAACTTGTGTTTGACAATGGGAAACATTTAAAAGACATTGTTTGGAAGGAGATATCTACCTTTCTGAATTTTGAGTGCTAGTATAGTTATCCCTACTATCGCGAGGGAAATAACCAAGTTGAGGTAGTCAACAAGATCCTCAAAACTATGCTCCAATGAATGGTAGACAATCACAAGTATACCTAGAATCACATGATCTTTCTATAATTATGGGATTACTACACCTCTTCCAAAACTACCACTAGTTTCATCTTGTTCCATTTATTCCATAATGTCAGGTCAATCCTTCCTATTGAGTGTTAAATACTCTCTTTGCACATAGCCATTGATATTCTTCATCATACCTCACCCTTAGAGCAATTATTTCTCACTATTGAGAAAGGATATGAATATTTATGTTATGTTATCCACATGATCAAATACTCGAATCATTGGTTTAAACCCCGCTACGACGTGCATGTTTTCCCTCATGCATTTAAAGAAGGTGATCTTGTCCTTCGTTGTTACCAATCCAATGAAAAACATAGGAAAGGGAAGTTGTAACAATAAAATAATAAATTAATATTATGATTAATTTATTATTAATTAAAGAGTATCTAAAGTCAATAGTCATGCCCTTTTACGAAGAGGTGCATGATGAGCTTATATAAATCTCAAACCTATGTAACTATTCATCATCTATCATACAATACATTTTTACATTACTATTGATCCATTTACAGACCACTTATGCTACTTACATTGGGTTTTCCCACACATGGTTTCATAATAAGTGGGTTTGGGTTTATTCTCCAACAACAAACAAAACAATGAGATTTGAACATGGGTGGGAAAGGTAACAATCATTCCTCCCAACCACCCAATCTACACCATTTTACAAAACTTAAGGGGAAAAAATATAATAGTGCATAATAATTTCTATTAATAATTAAGTGGGATTTGAGCTTAGGTGGGGAAGGTAACAATCATTCCTCCCAGCCACCCAATCTACATTAACAAGTAACACATTACGATTGATACATTTATGGACCTCTTACATTACTTACAATTGGTTTTCCTGTAAAAACTATATTTTATTGTTTTAAAAGTTTGAGTGTATGTGGCAAGGCCCATAGGTCATGCATCAATGCATCAACAAAGGGGAATATCTACTAGTTGATTATGAAGGTCATCTCTTGATTGACCCTCATAATGGGCTGTATCTTAAGTGATTTAACCTTATCTTGATTGGATGCATTGTTGGACAGGTATAGGTTTTTCTATTTTTTTAGACCTTTTTTAGCACGATCCTTATAGTTTTCTTCTTTGGTTGGTATCAAATGGATCCCACTCCCTCTTTTCATAATGGTTTTTTTTATGGTGCAAGTAGGTGGTCCCTGAATCTTTCCTTATATGTATGGTTCATACTCCCCTTTTCACAATTTGCTTCACCTTGATGTAGTGTGTGTCGGTGTAACCACCAATGACTAGGATTATTATGATCTAGTGATTGGTCTCTTGACCACCACCCCCCACTTGGGTATCCTTCACTTCAATGTATTCCTATAATCCTAGATTCTTGTCTCTTATTTGAATAACTAGTATCAAGTACATGATCCATCCCTCTTTATAAAGTTCTTGTGCACTAAACAATTGGTTAAACATTTTGAATCCATCTCATTCGCACATGTCCCAAGATGTTTCAACAGTGTTGTATACCAAATGGCTAATGACACTCAAGAGTGGAAAATCAATCATCACATATAAGAAATTAATCATTCACATGCATTTTCATATTATTTTCATCCCCATGTAGATAAAAAAATCAACATAAACATCATCACAAGCATATAAGGCTCATTAATACGAAAAAAACATGGAAATACCATCTACATGCCTATATATATATGTTCATGTCATAACATCCAAAAAAAATATTTTCATGTCTCCATAGAGGAGCCCCAACAACTTCCTCGAAAATAAATAAGTACATTAACCAAAATTCCCCATGACCACAACATTGCGGGAAAGCACCTCAACCTTCTAGATAGTCATTAGAGTGGTAGGTATCCTCCTCCTACATGTCCTTATCAGTGTCCTCCTCCTCTTGTAGTAGTGAGTCACCCAATTCCATAGCTCTCGTTTCATCAACCACCAAAACAATTGATCATATGGTAGAAATCCATTTGGACAGCACCTGGTAGTAGATATTAATTAGGTCATCATATAAATATTTCCAACCATTTCTCATGACATTGTTCAATAACGAATGTTTTATAGTAAGCCGTAATGATTTCATAATCAACTTGACATTTTGACACAGTAACTAGCCATGAACTGGGGGATTGATCCCATCAACCCTCCCCTCCTACATTGGTACCACACTGGGGGTCTTGGTCGCACACACATAACTAGTCATAGATACATGCATCATGCATAAAAAATCTGGCTACCGCCTAACCTAGTAGTATAAAAAACATGAAGTATGTATAAAATCACGACATACATACCATTGGCCCCTCAAGATTGAACAAGAGGTTAAGGAATCTCTACATCCTCTCAGAAGTCCATGCTAGCATAGGGGTAGTCCTAAAAAACCATTGGTAACTGACACCAATGTGTAAGCAAATCACAAGTGAAGAAACTTCCTGCATGTCCCCCTCCCTCCCAAATCATCACCTTGCACCACCATCTCATATTGGGATCCATCGACCCTCCATCTTGCACTACTAGCTGCAACCATATATTTGGCACTCACTCAAATAGAAATGAGCACTATAATGATGGGAAATAAAATTACCCCCCATTCTTCCTCACTTGGTTTAGTGAGCACTAAACCATGGCCTCATACATTTGCAGCCAACCAAAATAGGTACTAGCTAGAACCCCCTCCAAAAGCATCAAATGTCCACCTGATATCTTGTGAGTCTTGCTAGATTCCAGTATATGCACACTGGTCACAACATGCTCCTGGGTCTCTAGCCTTCCTATGTTACATATTAGAATGTATGACTCGTGCACCCATGCAAGCTTCACACAGTTTTAGTTTAGCAGGTCCCGCATTGATACATCCATCAACCACCTCAGCTGCATGTCCCTAATCACTCCCAAACTAAGGATTCCATTCATGAACTAAGCATCCTTAATGGTAATATCATGAAGGCCTCCACCTCCCAATCCCAAAAATCTATGTTCTTGTTTAAAAGAAACTTCACATTATGCATCAATGGGTTCATTGCATACTTCAGTAAGCCATGTCGAGCCAATATTTCCATTACATCCTCATCATCCTTGATCCTCTCACTAAGATAATTCATGTCTCTCTCTTTCTCTCATTCACCTATGGCATCCTGTAGGTCTAGTATGTCTCTAGTAAGCACATGAGAAAAAAATAGTCCCTTTGGCCCTAGGTCATGCATGTTTTGAGGAAAAGTGAGACCCAATCTCTCTTATTTTGAACAATAGATAGACCCAAGTCACACATGTCTCCTAGAAAGTTATGACCTAGGTCACTCTTTCCTCTTCAAAAGGCATGACCTAGTCACTCTTGTTCTCACAAAAAGAGTGACCCAGCCTTGAATCCCTTATAGGGTTCACCAGGGTCCCAAAAGAACTCACATTAGAGGAAATTTCAATTTAAAATGGGGATTCAAAAAATAATACAAATTCCATGTCATCATGTATTAGCCCATCAAAATGATTTAAAATTCAAAAAGGGAACACCTCTTAAACAATTTTTTAATATCAATTTGGGGATAGGTATCATAAAAAACTACTTTTTTTGTTCAGAATTTTGACATATCTCCCTATGTTTTTACTCAAATTTTGATCAATAGAGCTCATTGGATGAGGAATTAAATTCCACATCCAACGAGTACCCACTCAGTATACTTTTGACAAGCCCCGCTACCAAAAAAAAAAAATACCTCAAAAATGTGATGATGACATCATCATCACATTTTTTGAGTTATTTATTGTTTTTGGGGTAGCGGATCCCATCAAAAGTATGCCGAGTGGGTACTCGTTGGATGCCAAATTTAATTCTGCATCCAACGAGCTTTCCTGATCAAAATTTGAGTAAAATATATGTCAAAAATACGAACAAAAAAGTAGTTTTTACTTTTGTTCCTCCAAAATTAATAAATATTATTTTATTATTTGAACTATTATTTTATTAATTTTCCCTAGGAGGACCATTTTGAGTTGAAATTTCCTCTAATGAAACATAAAAATACATGGATGAAAAGAATTAGAATTAGAACCCATGCAAGCTTCACACAGTTTCAGTTTACCAGGTCTTGTC
>LPNX010555861.1:287163-430313 GCA_001517045.1 Pseudotsuga menziesii | reverse complement strand
ACGCCACAGCAGACCGTAAAAGCACCGCCACAGTGCCGCCCGAGCCTAAACGAACAGCTACCACTGCGCAGAAACGCCACAGCGGACCGTAAAAGCACTGCCACAGAGCCGCCCAAGCCTAAACGAACAGCCACCACTGCACAGAAATGCCACAGCGGACCGTAAAAGCACCGCCACAGAGCCACCCGAGCCTAAACGAACAGCCACCACAGCAACCCGAGCCTAAACGATCAAACGAAGCGCCACAAACGTAATCCTCATCCACTGTGATCAACATGCCCCTGCAAAACCATGATCAACATGCCCCTGCCAAACCATGATCAACATGCCCCTGTAAAACCATGATAATCGCGGGCGTAAAAAACGTTTAGCAGTTATCTTCTGTTTGTATATATAAAAACTTCTTTCGGCCGAAGAATTATTCGGCCGAACAAACTTTCGGCCGAATAATTCCTCGGCCGAATAAACGTTCGGCCGAAGAATTATTCGGCCAAAAAATAATCAGACCAACGGTCCTAGCCGGACGGTATTTTCCCGGCAAACTGTGCAAGCCATTCAATACGAGGTACGGCGTCAACTTTTATCTTTCGGCCGAAAAAACAAATATTCGGCCGAAAAATATTGTTAGTTCGGCCGAAAGATTCTAGAATATGATTTTGGAAGCGCATTTGTCACAGAATAGACACCCAACTTCATGATTTCACCCCTACACATCGTTCCAATTTATAACATGAGTAGCATCATGTACATATTGTTTTTAATACAGAGATATGAAAAACATTATGAACCTTCAAATTTGGCAGTAAAGCCAGTTGATATGCCACCTGTCCCATTTTGGACAGTATTTCAAAAGGCCCACAATATTGGGGTGCCAACTTAGCACAACTTGCTAACTTTAAAGAACTCTTTTTAGGCCTTACCTTTATAAAAACATGTTCACTCACCTGGAACTCTTTTTGACTTCATTTAATATCTGCTTGACTTTTTTGTCTGTCTTAAGCAACTTTTAAGTTACATTGCACTTGTTTTACAATTAACTCCATCTCCTTTAGTAGTTCAGGTCCTAGTACTAACCTATCAACTGGGTTACTCCATGAGATGGGGGTATTGCACTTTCTGCCATACACAATTTCAAATGGGTTGTATCTTGCTGAAGCTTGGTAGTGATTGTTGTAAGCAAACTCTACCAGGTGTAAGTAATCCTCCCATTTACTTGGTTGTTCCTTAACATACATTCTTAGCATATATTCCAATACTTGATTCACCCTTTCAGTCTGTCCATCCACCTGGGGATGAAAATATGTACCAAAATTTAAAGTAGTATTCAAGCCTTTAAATAAAGACTTCCAGAAATTGCCCGTAAACTTCGGGTCTCTGTCTGAAATTAGAACTTTTGGTATCCCATGTAAACGAAATATTTGTTTCATGAATATATAAAAAATATTAGCAGCCTTGTAAGTGGTCTTTACAGGTATAAAATGAGCTTCTTTATGAAGTTTATCAACGACTACCATTATCGAATCATTCATATTCTAATTTCTAGGTAGACCTGTAATAAAATCAAGACTCATTATTTCCCATTTTTAGCTAGGGGTGGGTAATGGCTGTAGTAAACTGGCTGGATGCTGGTGTTCAGTCTTAACTTGTTGACATTCAAAACACTTGGAAATGTATTATTCCAGCTCATTCTTCATGTTTGGCCAAAAATAATCTTTTCATAACATGGTTATAATTTTCTGATAACCGAGATGTCCTGAGTAGGGAGTCTTATGAATTTCATTTAAAATCAATAGCTTAATTTTAGGTACATTAGGTATATACAACCTGTTTTTATATAGTATTAATCATTTTTCATTTAGACTATACCATGTACTTAAACTTTCAGTTAAATTTTCTGTTACTTTTGCTTGTAATTTCTGGTAATTTCATCCAATGTTACTCCTTCCTCTAGCTGTTCTTCTAAATCTATTTTATAAGTGCTGATTGCTGCTACAAAATTTAGTCTTGCATTTCTACTTAGAGCATCAACAACCTTATTTTCTTTTCCCCTAATATGTTGGATCTCGAAATTGTACTCACTAAGGAAAGCTAGCCACCTAGCTTGCCTTGTGTTTAAGTTAGGTTGATCCAACAAACATTTTGATCCTTTATTATCTGTCACTAACATAAATTTTCTTCCAATTAAGTGATGGCACCACATCTTCAAAGCATGTATGATGGCAACCAACTCTAAATCATAGGTTGCATAGCTTTTCTCATGAATTTTAAGCTTCCTAGACTCATATGCAATTACGTGTCCTTCTTGAGTTAATACCCCACCTAGACCATCGTTGCATGCATCAATGCATACGACAAAGTCCTTATTAGGATCAACAATTCTTAAGATTAGTGCAGTAGTTAGTAATGTTTTTAACTTTAAAAAACTTTCTTCACACTTTTGATTCCACTCGAATTTCTTCCCTTTCTTCTGTAAAGAAGTTATGGGATTTGTGATTCTTGAGAACCCCTCAATAAATCTTCGATAATAACCTGTAATCCCCATGAATGATCACACGTCAGTCACGTCCTTTGGGACTGACCATTCTTCAATTGCTTTTATCTTTTCTGGATCAATTGAGATCCCTTCTTTAGTTACTACATGGCCCAAGTACTGTATTTTATTCTTAAAGAAATCGCACTTAATAAATTTAGCACAAAGTTGATGTTCTCTCAACTCTTGTAAAACAATTTTTAAGTGCTCCTCGTGTTCTTCTTTGGACTTAGAATAAATTAGATTGTCGTCAATGAATACCACTACGAATTTATCGAGATAATTATGCAATACATTATTCATTAAGCACATGAAGACATCCGGGGCATTAGTGAGCCCAAATGGCATGACAACAAACTCAAAGTGACCATATTTGGTCCTAAAAGCTATTTTAAAAATGTCTTCATGTTTGATTCAGACTTGGTGATAACTAGATCGTAAATCAATCTTTGAAAATATAGTTGATCCGTGCAGCTGATCAAACATATCATCTATGAGGGGCAACGAGTATCTATTTTTAATGGTCATTTTATTAAGTTGACGGTAGTCAATGCATAAGCGTAGAGTACCGTCCTTCTTTTTAACGAAAATAACAGGTGCTCCCCAAGGAGACATGATGGGCCTTATATAATTTTTATCAATAAGTTCCTTTAACTGTGATTCTAATTCATTTAGTTCCAATATATTCATCCGATAAGGGGATTTTGAGCTGGGCACTACACTAGGTACCAACTCAATAGTGAAGTCTAACTCCCTTTTCGGAGGAAGTCCCAGAATTTCTTCCGGAAATACATCCGAATACTCCCTCAGGATTGGAATATCTTCTAGTTTTAGTTTATCTTCATTATTAATATGTTCTTCGTTAATTCCAGTTACAACAAAGGCTTTACAACCGTTCTAAACAGCTCTCTTTAATTTCAAAGTAGAGATTTGTCTGATAGTTGTTTTCCTAGGAATTTCTGTTACGGTTACTGTTTCTCCTTCATTATTTACGCAAGTAAAATTTTTATCGAAACTGTTCAAAACTACTCTATGTTGTTCTAACCAGTCCATACCAATTAACATGTCATAAGAGCCTAAAGGAAGTACATTTAACTTCATAGAGATTTCAAACTGATTCATAATTACAGTACAGTATTTTACAAAACTAATCACTTTTCTTTTTGCTCTAGTAGCTAGTTGGACTAACCATGATTTTGCGAACTTTTCTACTACCAAATTGCATTTTTCTACTAAATCAGGAGAAACATAACTCAGGCTAGCCCCTGGGTCAATTAAAATAGAAATGGTTGTTTGATTCAGCTTACCTTCTACTTCCACCATGGAAGTTTGATAATCTGCCTCCCTGTTTTCCAGCGCTGCGTTGATCTTGGGTATCGCCCTTTCTAAGTCACCAACAATCATCTCCTCCTATGCTTTATGAATGTTGCTGACAGTGTTCTTTCTGTTAGGGTAGACTGATGCATAATAATGTCCATTACAATCCCAACACTTTATTGGTTATTTAGGTTCATTATTCTTAATGTAGTTGCTGTGATTATTAGCAGGTTCTTTATTTCTAGGGCCATTAGGGTTTGACTGTGAATTACCTTTATTTCCTTGGAAATTCTTATTAGAAAAATTACGTGTGTTATTATTCCTAAAATTGTGGCTAGATATGAAGCCCTTTTTCTTATGTTAAAAGATATTAGACCTCTTAGCCTTCTAGTTTGACATGCTTTCCTTTTTGCGGTTCTGCTCATAGCAAAAAATTTCCTTTCGCATAGCATCCTCAAAGGTTTTCGGATTATCGTATTCAATTATGTATTTAATGTGAAAAGGTAAATAGCTTAGAAACCACTGCACCTTAGGCTTCTCATCCACAATGTAAGGCACGTAACGTAGTAAACTTAAAAAATTTATTGTTTAATTCTTTCATGTTCATAGTTCCCAACTTCAGTTCATAGAATTCCTTAGCTCGCTCTTCATAATACTATTTTGACAGAAACTTATTTTTAAATTATTTCTGAAAGGTACTCCAGTTAATGTTCTTTTCCTTAATACCTTTTACTCGTTTTAAATCCTGTCACTAGATATCTACCTTTCCAGTTAAGTTGTAAATGGCCATCCTTGCTTTTAGCTGGTTAGAGTAATTATAGATTTGGAAATACTTCTTCATTCCAGACAGCCATGATTCAGCTTCCTCTCCTTTCTAGGTTTCACCGTTGAAAGTTGGTGGTTTTATCTTAATAAATTCTCCTAATATTTCCTCATAATTCTTAAACTTTATTTTTCTAGAATGGTAATTATCCTCACTCCTATCACTAGTGTATTGGCGATTCTTCCTGTGTGAGTCACTATAAATCTCAGAGGATGAACTACTCTCAATTTTAGACTGTTTGGACTTTTTACTTTTATGTTGGTAGGACATATTTTTGAAACCTATATGTTTATCTTTTTCTTCACTCTGAAATTTTTCCATCAGTATCTGGTTAAGCTCCTCTTGATCTCTTAGAATTCTTTTATTCTCTCTTTTAATTGTTTCCATTTTAGTTCTTAACTCTTTAACTGTTTGTAATAATTCAAAAGAATTGTTAGCTATTTCTTTCTTAATCGGTTCTCTTTTAGAATCACTTTGTTCATTAAATGGGGACTCTTCATCTGCATATTCCTCGAGTCTTTCCATACCTACAGTTCTAGCTCAATTTTTTTTTTGGTAATAACGTTTCAAAAGAAAAAAAATAATAATCAGTATGCATGCATTTTATTTACTGTTTGTTTACGTAGTAGGTTGAGCTGAATTCAGGCCTAGTGTCTAAACGTGTGCTCTGATACCACATGTAATACTCCACAATTTCATAAAAAAACTAAAATTTTTACTATAACAATAAATGCTTATAAACGTCGCTTAAGAGGGACATTTAACTGTTAACAATTAATATATTAAGGTCTAAACTAGAACTAGAACTAATTCCTTTATTAATTTTTGTGTCTGCATACTTAATTATTTTTCTTCCATAATTCAATATTAAATATTGATTTAGCAGGTAATGATTTGAAATAACATGAGCTAAAACATTTGTTTGTTTACTATGTACTAAATTTTGTTTTACTATTTGTAAACATAAAGGAACTTCCATTCATTTCTGAGGCTTACTTAGCTTTTTATCTAATGCAATGAAGTGATGCTTCTTGTGCATGTTCTTTTTACAGGTAAGACGTTTTTGTAATCGAGATTCAGGATCAAGATTAATTATCTCAACTAGCATAAATAAATGATAGTATATTTGTTTAATTTATATCTTTGTGCAAAAAGGAGGTATTGTCAATCTGTATCTTTTCCATATATTGAAATTATTAAGTCGTTACTCAAAGTTGAGATATTAATTTTTCTTGTAAAATTTCTTCTTATTTATCTACCTATAATCTTAAGTACTTGGAAATCCAAGCACAAGGTAGAAATAGATATTTCCTTCCTAGTTTTAACTATAACTTATACATCATATATTTATTTATTTGTTTTTGATGTTAGATTAAAACAAACCTACATGCATTCTAGAGAAAGATAAGTTCTGCAACTAGATCTTACCTTACAATGTTACTTGTTATCAAGACATATCATATGTACTTGTATCAAGGTATCATCCTAAGCAATTATTTCATAAACTTAGGTATAAATAAATGACTATTATAAAAGAAACTATCAGCTTTGTGCATATTAAGTTCTATTAAAACCTAGGTATTTACCAAGTGTAGGTGCAACGACTCCATGATAAGGTTATAAGTGAAGTAATATTGCTTTATTTTTAAAGGTGGAAATTCATTACCTATAGAACAATTCTAAAACAAAAAACTACTACTAGTTACAATGGTCTTTATTCTATAGTTATAGTTCCTAATCAAACAAATATTATAACTATGATGCCTGTACATTTTATGCTAAGCATCTTATAAAAAAAAAGGATATCTAGTGATTTTTGAATGAAATTATAATGAAGATTATGTTTACCTTTTGTTTGTAGGCTACACTAGGGGCTCTCGAAACTATAGAGTAAAACCCAAAATATTAAAATTAAATTGAACTCCACGTGGTCGTTGGTGAATGGATAGGGTTTTGACTTGGGTAAACCTCACTACATAAGACTCAAAAACCCTAAAATATCGCATTTTACTCTATCCTTTGCTGTTGTTGAGAGTGTCGCTGGCTTATGGTCTCATGACCATGGATGCCATTGCTTCATTTTTGAGGGTGAAGGCTTGCAATGCTACTGACTAACTCAGTGTTTAATCTAGTTCATGTAATAGCCAAGTTAATACCTCTGTTAAGTAGCAGTGGTTCATGGTTTTTAAACTCGTCGCTTACCTTGTGGTTTTCGCATGACAGTGAGAAGTTTTAGTTCAACTTTTACTGTGACTTTTTACCTCGTCAATGTTCTAGGAATTTCTTCTGCTTAGTTATTAGGGTAAGAAGTCTTCTTCAGTTAGGGTTTACTGTGCAAAACCGGTACAATACTGTGCGGCCAAGGCTGAAATTCTCTAGGTAAAAGTCATTATTTCTTTGTTTGCATTTTCCATAAGTTTTACTTCTTAAGACTGGGTTTTGTTTCAAATAAAAACTTAACATTTCTTTATTTTACAATGCAGTATTTTCTACAGGTGTTTCTAGGAGCCAGGTGGCATAAAATACTTCGGGAGAAAGGTCTCCACGCTTCACAACCCACCCGTAAGCCTCGATTCTTGTCTGAGGTTCCTTCTATGATTAAATCTGGGGTTTGGATGAATCTGTTTCACCGTAATTCGAACTTCGTGGCTACGTTGTATATCACTTTGTCTGGGAAGGTCGAGTGGTCATGGCTTGTTTTATTGACAAAAATTTTGGACGGCTGAGGGTTGTTCTAAAGAAATACTTGAAGGGCCATTGGGCATAACTCTGTTTATCCACGGTATTTTTTTTGGACAGGCCTTAAGGCTGTGACTTTTGTTGGATTTTAATTATGTTCTAAATAGGGTTTACAATCTCTTACATTTTGATTAAGCTCTGAAGGATTTACTGTGTCAGATATCATTTGTTTGGCAACGAAGTGTGGTTTAAAAGAAGTCGATGGCAGACTGTGGGGTTTCCTATGTTGGATAAATTTCAGTTTTGTTAAAGTTTTAAATTAATGGAAATACTTTACTGTTAAAATACTTGTGTTTGATGAATGGATGGCTAAAAGAATATGGAAGAGATTTTGTTGCTGTTTAAGTCCATAATTTCAATTTCTATTAGAAAGAAGGAATTCTTTAGGATATTAGTATTAAAACTAATTCTAAGTTCTTCTCTGTGAGTAAAAAGATTTGTTTAAGAAAATAATTAAAAGAGAAAGGTTTGTTAATACAACCCGAGCTCTACTGTGTATTTGGATTGGGAATATTTAATTTTGTCTTTTCTTATATTATTTTAGTTTATACTTGATAACTAGTTTTAATACTATTTTCTGTGTAATTTTTATTTTAATTTAAAACCCTACATTATTATTGTTTAACTATAATGTGTTTATTATTGATGTTTACTTACAATATTAATGAAAATTGCTTAGATTTTATTGCCAAACCTAAGTGATTACTACACTTCTTTTTACTGTTTATTAATTACTTTTGCTTATGTTATTTTTTTGTTCCTATAATATTTAATAGCTATGTATATTTATAATAAACTAAGCTTATAGCTAGTAATTAATTAATGTGTTAAAAAGAACACAGTTATACCAACTGTGTACTGGTTTTTAAAAGGCCTTCCTTTATGATAGTTCTTATTTATCTTTTTAACAGATGTATTCTAATTAAGGAAACTTCTGAACATTCCTATAAGGAATCTGTAGAAAGTAAATAAACATAATCCTAGATTCTTGATTTGATTTATTCATCAGAATTTAATCTCACCTACTGTACTAGAGTACTACATTCTTGAAGGTGTGGAAAAATACAGCTATGTATTTTATTCATTAGTAAATTTGAAATTAACCCTAATTATTCATTCTAATCCATATCTAATCTAGAATTCATCTATCTTTCAAAAGTAAAATATTTTCTCAAAGTAATTTTAATAACAGATGAAACAGACATATAAATGTATTACTTCCTAAATTCATTCATTCTTGTTCCTAAGCTTGCATAGAGAAATTAGAAATAACATGTAGAATTTGGAAATATAGAAGAGGAGACAACAACTTAAGGAGCCTGTTCCTCCCAACCAACCCCTGAAGATAGCCGAATTGCAAATCTTAGGACCCCCGAGCATGTCTACTAGTCCACCTAGTTGAAAGCATTGGGTGAGAGAACTAGTTTATAAACCTCTGCAACTCCATAGAGTAATCAACAGTAATATTTCTGCATGTAGCAGTAAGAACTCAACTCAAATCAGCTGCATTAGTTCAAAACTTCAACACTTTTCACTCAAAAAATTCTGCTTGTCCCCTCCATCAAATTTCTTGTGCACTAATTTCACTCAGAAATTTCACAAGTAAAGAATAAGTAGCCTTAGCTGAATTCAATGGGAAGTTTTTATTAGCATGCCTAGGTATTTTGGGTTAGTTTTCACTTAATGAGCCACCTGCCCTTGTTCCACTTTCTTGGGGAACATGACCACAAAAATAGGGAATTTACGTCCTGCAATAGCTAGAAGTAGTTTGAGGATGCTGCCAGGTGTCAATCTACTCTCAATCCATCCTATTCCATCAAGTGGCCATTAAAACACTCATTTAACAACCTCGTTAAGTTGTTGTCTCATATTTCATTTATTTAATAATAAAATATTAAACAATTAAATGCAATTATCCTTGACGCCACTTGGTCATTTATTACAAACTTTATAATAAAACTAAAGCATAATGTCTCCTAAAACATAAAATGTTTTTGCAATTTGGGGTATGTGACATAATAGATCCACGATTTGGGGTTTATAGGAGTCGTTTTTGCTGATGCAATGCCCAGAATCGTTGCTAAATTTAGATTTCTCACCCAGCGGTTGATTTCCTCGTTTACCAATTCATTATTTGGTTGAAAACCATTTTTCCTTCATACCCATCATGTGTAGTTGTTGTTGTGTGCACCCTTGTGTTTGTTGTTCTGTAAATCCTTGTTAGGTCTGAATCGTAGGAGTAAAAGAAGGCATAATTGGCTTGATAATCCCAATGCAGAGAGGAACCTCATAAAGAGATCAAGAGGGGCTAGTTATTCTTTCTTGCACACCCTGAAGAGCACTGGAAGGGAAGGCATAGCTTGAGGGATTGTGTAGCAGAGAAGGGGACACTTCCTTGTGTTGGGTGTGTAAGTGTTGAGAAAGCCAAGCCAGATCTTGTTTAGGTGTCCATAGCTCTGGGGTTGAGCTCACTAACTTAGCAATTCAACCTTTCCACCTCCTTAGCGGCTTGATAAACCCAAATGTAGTTTTGGCTAAGCTATATTTTGATACATCTTTGGCTATGTGTGAGCTTGTTGTTGTTCCATTATCCCTTGTGGGAATCATGCCGAGCTCGGGGGTGGCAGTGTTGCTAAGAAATTTATTAGCACACTGGCCAATGGCTGGGTGGAACATTGCAGCGACGTAGCTGGTTGCGGGACAAGCTTGTTCTCAAGATAAGTATCTCTTGTCTTTAAACTCTACAACTGTAATTGTTTAATGAATTATGATGAACATGTTGAATGCTTGAATGGATGATTTTCTTTTGTTGTATAATTTCATTTGTCACGCACCTGTGTATGTTTTATTTCAATGCATTTTCAGTATTATGTTCATGGAACTTAGATCCCTGGTTTGATACACTAGCAACAACAACGCAGTTGTGTCCTCTCCATCGGCCAAGTGAGGGATGGGGACGTGGCAGTTAAACTAGTTAAACACCTTCAGTTGTGAAACCTGTCATAAAATAGTTTTAATAATTATGTAAGTTACTTTACAAAAAAAAACAGATGTACTCATGCCATGATAACTAATGCTTGTTAGGAACATAAAGATGTCATTACGGTTATATGATTATATTTAAAAAAAAAATATTTATGGAATTTAGAGGTACATGACAGAATGGTATCAAAGAATGGTTACAACACTTGGCCTGAATCGACCCAATACTGAAACTATTAAACCATAAAACTAATTTTATTTATTGTGGTTTGATTCTCTTATGAAATAGGAAGAGAAGGATAAACTTTGTTTTGTAGGATACTATGGATGATGTAGAAATGTCTACGGAGGAAGAAATTCATCATAGAAATCATGTGAACACTAAAGAGGGTAATCTAAGGGAGGGTGAGATTTGGGTAGATCTTAATGACAGTAAAAAAAACAACCCAAATGAGTTACAACAAATTGATAAATACATAATATCATAATAAAAAAGAGCTAGGGAAGATAATGAACAGATTTTGAAAGCACAAGAAGAGTTAAACAACACTTTGCTCTCTAAAATACATAATGATGAAAAATAAAAACACAAAGAACCTAAACTCAATATGGAAAAAACTACACCTTACAAATGTAAGGGAAAGAAGCTATAATTTTCTAGTCACGGGGCTGAATCTTCCAGTGAGGAATCAACCAAACACCATCCAAAAAAACATCAGGATTCTAGCGAAAGTAGTGACAATAATCAAAAGAAAAATAAGTACAAACCCTATGAAGAAATTTATGGGGAATTAAAAAAAATTAAACCACCTATGTTTAACGGGGAAATTGCGAAAGGAGAAGAGGCGGAAGCCTGGTTATTGGGGATAAAAAAATACTTATCTATAACTACTCTAATGAAATAAAGGCCAAAATGGCCATTTATAATTTAACTGGAAAAGTAGATATTTGGTGGCAAGATATAAAAAAGTTAAAAGGTATAAAATAACGATACATAACATGGAAAACCTTTAAAAATCATTTTAAACGAAATTACTTTTCATAACAATACTATGAAGAAAAGGTTAAGGAATTCTACGAGTTAAGGTTAGGAGCTATGACCATGAAGGAGCCCTGTAGTAAATTCCTAAGTATGCTTTGTTATGTACCATATATAATAGATGAAAAACAAAAAATACAATGCTTTCTCATTTGTTTTCCTATTATGTTTAAAGAGCGGATTGAGTATAACAATCCGACGACGCTGGAAGAAGCAATGAGAAAAGCAAATTTCTGTTACGATCAGAATACAAATAAAAGAGAAAATGTACCAACTTGGAAAACTAAAAGATGGGATAACTTTGATCCAAGAAAGAAGAATAATAAATTTTACAAAAACAATGAGAATAATTATAAAGGGTATGAGGGAAGCAATTATAAAGGTTTTTGTAATGAACATAAAATAAGATTATAATTAAAAAAATAAATAATTTATAGTTAGGTTATGAAATGAGGTGTCTCTTCAACATTAAATGCCCAAGCCATATTTAAGGCAAGGCCACCATTTGTAACATATCATCTCTTATCTTATCATTAATATATACTTGCCTTATGGCTTATCTGATTTACCAAGTATTTTGGTGAATTCATTATGTGAGTGAATAATTATTCAGCTCATTTGGTATCAGAGCCTCGTTTGGCTGGGCCTTTGGCCTTAATTCTTAGACCTTGTCTGATTTTTGGCTTGTAGCTTTATTTTAGGGTTTCCCTAAAATAACACTCATTCCTCCCAACCACCCAATCTACTCACATTTTACAAAACTTAAGGGAAATAAAAAATAAAAAAAAGTGCATAACTATTAGCATTTTTCGATTATTTAATTACAATATTTCAAAACTTTATTTTATTATTATTAAAACAAATAATAAAATAGATATTTTTATTATATAATAATTAATACAATAATTAATTATTATTTAAAAAAAACTATAGATATAGTTTATAAAAACATTAATATAATTATTAATTAATTAAATAATTATTATTATTATATAAAGAAAATTACAATAATTATTATTTTATAATAATTATTGTTGAAAAAAAAAGGTTATTAACCTAACAAAGAAAACCCTTTATCGTCAAAAAAGTTGAAGGCTATATATTGCTGAAGAAATCAAAGACAGACCATCTATCACCAAAGAAGTCAAGATCATGGAATTTGGTTTGCAATTACAAATAGAGAAATTAGAAGCCAAGTTAAAGCGTTATTGAAGAGACAATGAAGAATTACGAGTCATAAATACGAACTCAGAAGTAATAATTAAAATACATGAGATACAGAAAGAGCTGAAGGAACAAAAATTTCCAACCAGAAAAATCATATAGAAAAATTCTCTGTCCAAATTGAGAAATTAAAAGACAAAAACTATTTTAATCAAAGATTGAAAAATCAAGATATAAAGAAAGAAATAAACGATTATGAAGTGGAAATAAAACGGTTGAACAAAATTGTTAGCGACAAGAATGAAGAACTAACACAGATACGACATAAATTAGAAAAGCAAGAATGATTGATCGACTAGTATCGACAATAGATAAAAGTTCTTCAACAACAAAATGACGACTTTAAAAGATTCATAAGTCGAATATCGCAAAAATTAATAAAACACTATCCAACAATTCCGAAGAGATTTTCAAATTAAGGAATCATAACAAAACACTAGTCATGAAAATTAAGAAGTTGAAAAATAGTTGGAAGATAGAAAATCTACGGGAGACATTGAAGGGAACCTTCTAGACAAGCAAGACGAAAATAGTTTCATAAGAAGTCATAACAAAGATATTAAGGAACAACTTAAGAAGTCTGAAGATGACAAAAAAGAGCAAGTAGAAGTGATTAAGAAATTTCAAAATGATTATGTGCAGTTGGAAAACAAGTTGGAAAAGATACAGAATGAAACCTTAAAACCTCAAGGAATGAAAATACAACTTCCAACTCACATCAATGCTCAAAAGACAACACTTGTAAAAGAAAATGACACTGTGAAAATTTCCTATCGACACCGCAACCATAAAAACCAAAATTCTGAAAAGTGGGAAATGTTGAAAGATAATGATACTAATATGATCAAAGCTCTTGACGACAGATCAGTAGGGAATCCCAACAGTCAACAACAAATCAATTTAGGATGGATTGACCCATCCACATATCAAAATTTATGCTCTATACTTATTAGTTCGTATCGACATGTTTCATCAGCCACGACATCGCAAAGAACGATGCGAAAACATTATAAGGCTTTGAGGACAAAGCCTTTCTAAGAGAGTGGCAATGTAACAAACATAAAATAAGATAATAATTAAATAATTAGGTTAACTAAGTTAGGTTATGAAATGATGCGTCTCCTCAACATTAAATGTCCAAGCCATATTTAAGGGAGGGCCACCATTTGTAACATATCATCTCTTATCTTGTCACTAATATATACTTGACTTATGGCTTATTTGATTTACAAAGTCTTTTGGTGAATTCATTGTGTTTTTTTTTGTTTCTTCTCTGAATTTTTCTTGGTTGGAAACGAGGGCTTTGATGTCCTTCTCCAATTTCTCAAGTTTGTCTTTTAATTTCGTCATAGCCTTAGTCTTTTTATGCAAATGTGTGTATTTGGAAGTTTATTTTGACTTATGGAGGAATAAAAGACAACTAATGTCTTTGAAATAATTAATGAATTAATAATAATAATTATAATTAATTGATGTGTGAAATAAAATAATAAATATAAAAATATTATATTTAAATATTTTATTAAAAGGTGGATTAATAAGTTTTAAAAATTATATAATAATATTAATATTATTATAATAATATTTGTTTTATTAATATTGTTTTTGTTTGTGGGGCTATGTGGAATGAGGGAGGGTGCAACCTAGGTTGAAGTTGGAAAGCAAAACCATGTGTTGGTCTTACTTTTCCTTTCTTTTGTTTTTTTACTTTTTTTTTTCTTTTATCCATTTTTTTAACTTTCTTTTTTCTTTTCAATTCTTTACCTTTTTTTTCTTTTCTTTTTTTTACCTTTTTTTCTCTTTTTTTTTACGTTTTTTTTGTTGGACAATGTCCTATATTATAGGGAAACCCTTAATAATGACAAAGGAGTCGAGACGGTGGAGCAAAGGGAGGAGCATGAAGTGATATGGAGTCTGGGAGTGGGGGGCAGCGGAGCGGAGAGATATGGGTGAAATGGAGTAGCGAAAGAAATCAGGAATTGATGAGCCAAGTCTGAGCTCAAGTAGGAATTGATGAGCTGAGTCCGAGCTCAGAGTGTAGGAGTGAATCCGCTTTGATACCAAACGGAGCAACCGAATCCAGTTGGTCCGTTAGTAGTCGAATTCGGCTATCATTTTAAATAATGAAATATGAATAATATATCAGATGATGAATATTACAATGATGTCTTGGCCTTAAATATGGTTTCTACATTCAGGATGAGGAGAAACCTCCTTTCATACACCTTTGGATTCGGTTTCTCCAGTTTTAAACCTCAAAACCTTGTAGGAAAACAAAGAGAACCTCCCACTACTTTAAATAAAAACACTGCACAGAGGGAACCCTTAAAATGTTAGGAATGTGACGAGCCACGTTATTTTAAGGACTATCTAGTAAGAAATAAAAACTTTAATAATGTTCACTCCATTCAGGAAGTTGTTACAGTTGGAGATATGGAAAGAAGCACGCCAATAATCAGTGATGCATTGGAGAATCGTCAAGCAGACCATCAAACTTCAATGGTTGAAATCAAAGGTATGATAAAAAAATCAACCCATCTCCATACTCGTTGATCCAGGTGCAAGTTTGAGTTATGTATCACCTAGGATTATTGAATTATGTAACTTAGTACCAAATTTTTTTGAAAAATCTTGACTGGTACAGTTAGCCACAGGTACTAAACGTAAGGTCACCAGTTATGTGAAAGACTGTGAAATATTGATGAATGAATTTAATACACATGATGATATGAATATTTTACCATTAGGTTCCTACGATATGCTGATAGGAATGGATTGGTTAGAAAAACACAGATTCATGTTGAATTGTTATGATAAAATGTTTACATGCATGAATGATACTGGAAATACAATTAAAGCAACACGAATTTCTAGAAAGGTTAAAATCACAGAAATCACTACGTTGCAGATGAAGAGATATGTACATAAAGGATGTAAAGTATTTGCAGTCTACGCAATGGATGATAAGAATAATGATAAAAACTTAAAATCGAAGATATTCCTATCTTAAAATATTTTAAAAATATATTTCTGGAAGAAGTCCCTAGACTACCTCCAAAAAGAGACATAGGCTTTACAATTGATTTAATACCAGGAGCGGTACCAGCCTCAAAAACTCTATATCAGATGAATATAATAGAACTTACAAAACTTAAATCACAATTGCAAGATGTAATTGACAAGAAGTATATTCGACCTAGTGTTTCCCCCTAGGGAGCACCAATCTTATTCATAAAGAAGAAAGACATAACTATAAGATTATGAATAGATTATCGACAACTAAACAAGATGACTATAAAAAATCGATATCCTTTACCCTAGATAAACGATATGTTCGATCAGTTCCATGAGGAAACAATCTTCTCTAAAATAGATCTAAAGTCCAGATACCATCAGTTACATATCAAAGACGAAGAAATCTTTAAAACTGCTTTTAGAACTTGTTATAGTCATTATGAGTTTGTCATAATGCCCTTTGGGTTGACAAATGTGTCTGCAACTTTTATGTGCTTAATGAATAGTATTTTGAGTAACTAATTAGATAAGTTTGTAGTCATCTTCACCCATGACATACTAATTTACTCAAGGAATAAACAGGAACATGAAGAACACATAAGAATAATTTTGCAAGTGTTAAGAGAGTAACAACTATTTGCTAAGTTCAAAAAATGCGACTTCTTTAAAGACATAATTCAATATCTAGGACACATAGTGTCCAAGGATGGGATATTTGTCAACCCCGACAAGATTAAGGCTATCACTTAATGACCAGTTCCTAAAAATTTAATTGGCATAAGATCGTTCATGGGGATTACGGGTTATTATCAAAAGTTTACAGAAGGATTTTCTAAGATAGCCTACCCCATGACATCACTGCAGAAGAAAGGTAAGAAGTTTGATTGGAATGAAAAGTGTATGGAAAGTTTTAATAAACTAAAACACATGTTAACCAACGCCCTAATCCTAAAAATTGTTGATCCTTTTAAGTATATTGTTGTATGCACCGATGCATGTAAGGAAGGATAAGGCTGGATTTGAATTCAAGAGAATTACGTCATGGTCTATGAATCCAAAAAACTAAAATAACATGAAAATAACTGCGCTACACACGACTTAGAACTTGCTGCAATTATTCATGCATTAAAGATGTGGTGACACTACCTCATCGAAAGAATTGTTTGCTAATGCCAGATAACATAAGATTAAAATACTTGTTTTATCAACAAAATATAAATGCCAAACAAGCTAGGTGGTTGTCATTGTTAAGTGAATATGACTTCGAAATAAAACATATAAAGGGGAAAGAAAACAAAGTTGTGAACACTTAAGTCGTCATGCAAATTTACTATTTGCATGAAGCAGTTACAAATTAGATCTTAAATGCAGAAAATTCTGATAAAGAATGCCAAAACTTGAAGGAAAATACTGCTGAAAATGAAAGGAACCGAATAAAAACATATTTTAGTCTGAATGGAAAAGGTTTTTTACTGCATAAAAATAGATTGTACATACCAAATACAACAACAATCAAATTAACTGGTATGAATGAGTTACACAAACAACCCTATTTAGGACACCCTAGATACCAGAAGATGATCACTATGATCACAAAGGAATTATTTTGGCCTAACATGAAAAAATAGGTAGCAGAATATTTAGCTCGCTGCATTGAATGTCGACAGGTAAAAGAAGAACACCAACATCCAACATGTTTATTGCAGCCGCTACCCATTTTGGAATGGAAGTGGGAAATAATTAGTATGGATTTTATAACAAGTCTACCTAAAATTTTTAGGCAGCACGACTCAATCATGGTCGTAGTCGATAAATTAAGTAAAGCAACTTATTTTATTCTAGTAAAATCTACCTATAAGGCTGTGAATATGGCATATATATTTATGAAAGAGATTTCTAGGTAACATGGCATACCAAAGGTAATAATCTCAGATCGATATGTAAAATTCACAGGGAATTTTTGGAAAGGTTTATTTAAAGGACTGGGCACACAATTGAATTTCAACACTACGTATCATTCACAAGCAGATGGACAGACTAATAGAGTAAATCAAGTCCTTGAATACATTCTTAGAATGTATGTAATGGACAAACTGAGTAAGTGGGAAGATTATTTGGACTTAGTAGAATTTGCTTATAATAATCATTTTTAGGTATGAGCTGGTATGAGTTTTTTTGAAATTTAGTATGGACACAAATGTAATACTCCAATTTCTTTGAGCAATCCAGTTGATAGGTTGATCTTAGGACCTGAATATTAAAGGATATGGAACTAATCGTGAAACAGGTACGACAAAATTTGAGAGCTTCCTAAGACAGGAAGAAAAGTTAGGTTGACTTAAAAAGAACTCCTTGAGAGTCCCAGGTAGGTGAGAATGTGTATATAAAGGTAAAGCCCAAGAAAATCTCTTTGAGATTGGGAAAATATTAAAAATTGGCACCTAGGTATTGTGGGTCATTTGAAATTTTGGCTAAAGTAGGGTCGGTTGCGTACTAGTTATCCCTACCACCTACTACTAAAGTACATAATGTTTTTCACGTTTCAATTTTTGAAGAAATATGTTCATGATGCTACTCATCTGATCAATTGGAATGTTATACAAGTGTAACCCGAAGGAGAGTTCCAGGTGGGACCAAAGCATATTCTCAATGAGAGAGAAGTTTTACTCTAAAACCATACCATCGGACAAGTCATGGTGCAATGGAAACACCCTAGTCCGGAAGAGTCCACTTAGGAATTGGAAAGTGATATGCGAGAGGCATATCCAATTTTATTTCAAGATGAAGAGATAGAAGAATAAATAAAGAAAGATAATAACACTGAGGATGGTGTTATCCTATCAGGGGAGGTGTATGTAATACACCAAGATTTAATAAATTATTTCATAATATTTATTTTATTATTTTAAATATTTTTGACAAGAAGTAAAAAATAAAACAAATGTAATGGATTATTCTTTTATTAATAAAAGATATTGAAGGGGAAAAAAATGAAATAGTTGTTGAAGAGTTCTTGTTGAACCATAAGAGGAAAAGACAAGTGGTTGTAGCTGCTGAGGGAGAACTCAAGGTGCAAGAGGAATCTCCCCCAAAATTAGGTCGTAACTCTTTGTTGAGTGTTAAAGAGAAGAAGGCTCATAAATGACCAAGTCCTAGGAAAATACTATATAATAGTATGTCCATTAGCAAGAAGGAGGATAGCATTGGACACACATTGAATATGATAATGCAAGAGATGGCACATTAAGTGGATTTTTCTCTTATTGTTCAATGAACAGGATCAGGGGTTCTGGAGGAAGTGATCTTGACTGCTCTAGGAGTTGGTTGGGAGGAACGACTACTCCATTTATGTTTTCCCAACAGTGGTGCCAGGTTCCCTGTATTATTTCTTAACTGATTAGAACTAGTGACCATAGGATGCCCATTTTAACTTTGAATCACAACTAGTTTCTTTTAGCATAAATTTATTATGCATATGTACAGAGTAATGATATATTATTCATCTAAATAGAGTATGATTTTATTACGCATCTGTTCTTTAAACATTTCTATTATGTTCCCAAATCTAGTTATTCTTTCCTATTAAGGTTTCCAATCTATGTACTCTTTCCCTTTAATTATGTTCATGTCTGTAAAATAATCTGGTTAGCATGTTACTATAAAACTGTTCGAAAAGCTAAATCATAATGTATACTAGTTTAATTTTAGTTAATGTAAGGTAGATAGAAATAACATTTTTGGTGTTCTTTCATCATAGAAAGAACACCAAAACAAATGAGATTTTATATTATAGTCAAGTAATCCTCTGCATTAAACAAATAGTAAAAAATACTATAAACTGAATAGTTCTCCTATCAGGTTGAGAGCCGAAAGGCTTCTACAGAATTAGAACATATTTAAAATAAATTTCATTTCATAAACCCCATTACAGATCGAGAATATTCAAATCAGATCGATCGGGATCTAAGGAAATATCTACAAATACTCTATATAAAACTAACCATTCAAATAATGAATGTAAATATTCTCTCTTTATTAAACTAATAGTTAATGACCGAAGTCAAGGAAAACCATTAATCATATTCTATTTCAAATCTAGCCGAAGGGCATGATTAAAGTAAGCAATACTACATATATCCAAATAAAACGCCCAAGATATTCTCTTAATTTGCAAATAATCCAAATCCAATACATGGTCGTAAGACCATTGAAGGATGGAAAACATTGGATAAACATAAAACATACAAGTATATGTATTATAGCCATGATATAATTATATGACATGTAATACTCTAAACTCCAGAAATTATACAAAAATATCAAAGACCCTATGGGTCACATTAATAATTCCAAACATCAATAAATGTTAAGGACTGATATGACAATCCATGTGGTTGTAAGACCATCAATGATGGCATCCACCAACTTTTAGAACCTTAACATTTTAATAAGTTACACTTTAACTAAAGTGGCGGTAAGCCCATCCACGATGGCACCCACAATACTTCTTGAACCCACAGAAAAAGTAATAAACAAGTTTAAAACCAATGAGAGAGTAGAGAAGGGTTGTGAAGCCCTCTGTCCATTAAAAAAACAAACCCCTTAGGGTTGAACCAAAAAGAAACCCAATAAACTTATCTTGCAAGACAGAGAAATCCTGCTTTTTTCCTTCACCTCTCCAAGTCCCAGCCAAATCCACCTACAACAGAACAAACCCAAGTAAATCAATGACCATGTTTAAAATTTTATAAAACTTGGAAATAAACAGAGTAAGCATTATGTTTACCTTGGTGTTCTAAAACATGGGCCTAGGAGGAGGTGACCTTACCGCCATCCTCATCGATGCTGCTGACCAAAAACCACCACACATAGTCAATATCATATTAACTATATATAGAATGGAACAATGTAAAACCAAACGATTAAATGTTTCCATTACCTTTTTAAATTGCAAAGAGGGCCACAGGTCATCTCCTCCTGGACACCCTTATCCATCCTCTGCTTGCAAGATAGATTAAGCATCAATACATATAACTAAGAGTTCATAAAAACCCATTAGCATAACCTGACAGATTTTAAGAAGTTGTTTCTTGCATGGTAAAGACAACTTCGAAGCTGAAGACGATGGCGGGTTCATTTTGTAGTAAAACAACAATCTATGGGCGGCCATTAGAGCCGAGAAGACCTCCTATTCACCTTGGTAAGCAACTAGAAGGAGTGCCATTAACAACGGGTAGGTGTTGCACCAAAAAAATTACAAAATCACCATGGCAGGGCAGAGCCTCTATTCCCAGAGCTTACTGACCAAATAACCACCACAATGAAGGGTTTTGACAAAACAAATGACACATTAAACCCTAGACAAATACTGGAAATCATGTTGTACAGGTGAGCGGTCGAGATTCATTCTCGAGCAATCCCTTAAGACCTGGTTGCGATGTCAACTCGCAGTCAGGAAAACACCTTAATTCACAAGTCAAACCACACTACAAACTTTATAGCCATCATAACAAATGACTGATAGAATCTAACATGTCAATCATTGCATTCATGTCAAGGTTTGACTATTGGTAAACCGCATAGCCCATAATGTTTAAACATATGTATCAACACTTTAAAACCTTATTACATGTTATCCTTTACACATTAGGACCAATGTTATACCTAGGGTCATTTCTAATGTTGTAAACATTATAACCTTGGGTTTAGGACCAAGGTTAAGACTTGGGACCTTTTAATACCTTCGTACATATAGACATTGGGACCAAGACTATACCCTTAGTCTCTCAAGCATGTTCTCATAAAACCAAGCATCATTCTTTACAAGTTGAGGCGGTAGATGAAAAATAAGACTTAGCCTTAGGGCTAAGTAATCATTTTGCAAACCATTAACATGATAAACGTAAAGAAGGAACGAAACATCACCTTTGGGTATGTTGGAAGCATGTTGTTAAACTCTGTAAACACCTTTAGTTGTGCAACCTGTCATAAATCAGTTTTAAGAATTGTGTAAGTGATTTTACAAACAACAACATATCTACTCATGCCATGGTATTAATTTTGAACTTTCTTCTTGTCTCTTGTTATTCAATGGATTTTGGCTCACTACCTGTAGTTCACTGACTGTTACGCTATCTTCAATGTACTAAGTATGGTGGATTTCTTCACAATATCCAATTTATTTAAATTGTTGTTAATTTTAATGAGATTCCCATATTTAGTTTAGATTATATCATTCACCATTTGAACCAAATTCTAAATTTGGTTATATCATTCATCGTTCATACCTACGTTTTTCACATGCCATCTGAGATTATTTGGTACATATGATCATCATACAATCATATATAATATTATTAATAATTACATTCACATTCCATTCAAACCATTCTGAAAATACTTTAGGGAGTGCATTAATGTCTAAAATGCCTTTTAATTCACAAATCCAGGACCAAGCCTCCTCAACAGTCGAGGAGTCTGAATCTTGATTATGTGGTCACTCTTTTTCCAATTATGTAGTCATAACCTCTCCCCTAGTTTGGTGGGAAAGGAGATTTATATCCGACCACAATAAATGAACCAGCGAGGAGTGGTTTTAGACGCTCGCTACTAGTGTTATTTTACAATTTAAGTGGTGTTGCAATGCTTTTCTATGCCCATTTAAGCTCAAGAGGGGCCCGTCAAACCCATTTAGATTGCTTGGCCACAACGAGTCTCTTATTTAGATGTGGGTTCTAGCCAGTCCCCTCAACCCTAGGATATTATTTCAGGGCTTAGATAAAAATAATGAGATCTATTTACCATATGATACTTTGCGTCGGGAAGGGAAGATAGTTTTGTTGGGAAGGAAAGTTGTTATGGGCTCTTTCATTCATTTCGGGAAGTATGCTACAGGACCTTTATTTACCTTATGATGAGAAGGAATCACTTCAATCACATCTATACCAAGAATGATTTGACATCTAGACCGGGACTTTCATAGGAAACCCTTGAGCAAAGAAACAAGCTTAGATAGTACCCTTTAGCTTGACACCTTTAGGTTCACTAGTAGGAAAAATGGTAAGGTTCAATGATGTGTTATTGAGCCAAGAGATAAAGCTATTGATATCTTTTGATATTGTCATTTAACTTATATAGGGAAGCGCTAACCTTGAGGGAATGGAGGGGATTAAACTGAAATGAATGGTTGAAACTTCCATTTTAATGTTTTCTATAATTCATGTTGGCCTGGGAAAGGAGTGCAAGAAAAAAGTTCGCATGCAAGCAAAAGAAGGCGCACCATGCATGGGATAGAAAGAAAGGAAGGTTGCGAAGGAAGTAAGGGGCCAGTGCAAGAATAATGGAGAGGCACGTGACGAAGGAAAGGAAAGTGCAGGGGAGTGTAGGAGATAATGGTCAGAGAACGACTGGTGCAGATCGTGGCCGCTTAAGATGACGTAATCCTATGGCTATGCATGTGCGAGGGAATATTTGTAAGTCAGGCCAATAGTGCCTCATGTTAGGTCATGATCACCACAGCTGTAGCCTGAGGGGCGGCTGATGGTGACAGTTAACAAGCTTCTTGGATGCAGTCGACCCAGAGTGGTCATGTAAAATAGTATAAATAGGAGGGATTAAGGAGTTAGAGGGTTGGGCTGTTAGAGAGGGTTGTTGATCCCATGTTCGTGATAGTTGGAATTTTCGATAGTTATTATGGGTTTTTCATGGACGATCCAGAGGGAGGACGCCCTTCTTTTACTGTAATTCTATAAAGAGTAGATGAGGAGGAGACTCAGGAAGAGTCTGGTAGTGATAGGAGGCTGTTGAGCCGCAGATCTGGCTGCTGAGTGCGCAGACTGCTACGAGTAGGAGTAGAGGATAAGAACAAACCTGAGAGCATGAGAACTAGAATTCTGAGTCATAAAGACATATCATATGATCAGTTTGCATCTTGCAGACTGCAAGGTCCTACACCCTTTTCTCATTGCAGATGAAGAGCACCTTGGTGGTTTTTCACAAATGGGTTTCCACGTTATCTCTTGTGTTTGAATGAATGATTAATGCTGTGAATGTTTATGCGAATGGTTGTTAATTGCTTCCTGTATGAGGATGAAATATGGTTTGATTTCCTGATATTATACTGTCATTAGTAGATGAATGTTAGGGAAGCATCTCTGAAATACATGCATATATTAGCATGCGCGCTTATGTCTTGAGTCACGACGTGAGTCGCAGGCGGTCTGGTAATGTGAGTCAGATGTGCTGCATAAGTTGCACCAACTACGATGATGGAAATGAATATAGTTTGCGTGTGCTGACATATTGTTGTGCTCATCCATGCAAGACGGCCTCCACCATCCAGCCATCTAGTTGTCTTCCTCGAGCACCTTGGCCACGTGCCAAGGGACTATAATCCCTCGACAACTTCCTTTTCCAACTAGCACATCTACTTCAATGTTAATACATAGATAAGAGACTCATAAAACCATTTTAAACACACTAATAAACTAAACATTAAACATATTTCCATCAATTTGTAAACATAGTTTTTTTTTTCATTTCTAAATTAATAAATTTTCTTTTTTCATAAATTTGATAAATAAATAAAGAAGTTTTAATTGTCAACATAGTTTTATCATGATCCAAAATTCATATTTCATGGAACTAAGTCCTTAAGGAATTTGCAAAAAGTAAAAAATCCAATTAGTGTATAAAAACTTTATTTTTTTATATTGTCGAAAAGAACTACGTCTAATCTCAGAATGAGAGCAAGTTGCCACCCACATCTAGGGTAATCAATGGATCATACCATTGTTTCTAACTTTGTAACTAGATAATATGCATCTAGGGAGCATGATGTCGAATTTGCTCAAATGCCTTAAAAGCTTCCTTTACCTTCACAACCTCCATCATTGATGTCTTTGTCTTTATGTTACCCGTAACTATCCTTTGGACATGTACACAAAATAAGAACAATGCTAATCATGAATGGAATCCTTACGTGCCACTTCGATTTCAATTCTTTACGTGACTACCACCATTTCATTGTGAGAAGGGGAATTGCACTGAGAGGTCTCGCATACAACCATCACTGGCTACTATATGCACCAAAATCAACCCAGCACGTTCCCTACCATAACATAAGCGTCGTGTCTCAATAGTAAGAATAAAAGGTTGTTCCATATGTTTGGAAATGATTCATACACCTGATTTAAGAACTTATCTTTTTAATGAAATATTTCCCAAAATCATTGTGGGAGAGGCACACACCACCCAACCTTAGGCAAGCTTGCAATCAATAATATCTCAATGTATATGTCATCCCTAATTGATGCTATGGCATCACAAGGACATGGGTTCAATCTCACACTCTGGGCCATATTCAAGGTAGTCTCCCTAATATAAAAATGTCAGTATCCACAAGGTTGTACCCTCCTTCTGGTCTCTCCTCTCTCTCGCCCTTTGGATTTTTTTCTAGTGAATAATAATCCCCCCCATGAGTAATCCCCCACCAAGGCTTATGAACCCCCTCACATGTGTAAATCATATCTCCTTCGATTTAGGTTGCCTTGCATAGTAAACTTTTTGTTTTATCTCACTTTTACTTAACTAATATAAAATATTCACGATTTGACATGCCTTTCAAGCACATGAATGATAAAAAATGATTTCCTTCTTATAATCCAAACTATTTCACTAGTGGGGAATTGGATTGAGCTCCACACTATGAAGTTTTGTTACATATTTACATCAAATATGACAACACAAGTCCAGGTAAAATTGGAGGAACAAAAATCAAATGTAAATTTCATAATTTTTTATATTTAAAATTAAGTGAAGAAATTGGCCATGATGTTAAAGCACATGCACATGTTAGCCATGAATATATCCCCAAGAGTTAGATCGAGTTGTCATGAGACAAACATGAGATATTAATTCCATCAAAGTTGGGAAGGTCACAAGTTCAAATCTCTTGATTACATTATGATTAGGCTCTATCACTAGGGCCGTTTGTTTACCACATTTACCACCCATGGATCGCGGTGAAGTACTTATAGGGTTTTCCACGAGACTTTCCTTAGAAAATAAATATTATCCATGAAGCTAAATCACATGCACATCTTGATAGCGATTAGGAAATGTCCATGCACCAATGAAAAAAAAACACAACCAATGAGGTGAAGTATAATGGTTTTTGAAATTATACATAAGACAAATAATAAGACAAGTATAATGGCTTGAACAATATTTTTAAGTGTGGTTATTATAAAACCACCCCTAAAAACACCTTTTCCATTTGTGCCCTTTCCACTACATCCCAAAGAAATCTAAGCTAAAATAGGCAAGTAAAAAGTGGTCACTCACTAAAACCATGTGGACAAGAAGGAAATAGACATCCCTACACCTTCTAAATGGTGCATAGTGGTAATGTGGGAGTTTTATCACACTTCATAAGATGACAATGAAGGATTAGCCACCAACAATTAACTCGAATATGTGAAGCAAAAAGGTGAGGACATTTCACATCACAATTAAGATGATAATAATTAATATCATCACCAAATACACACACTAAACTCAAGCACATAATAGATTCACTTAACTCACATACACAAGTGACACACCAAACTCAGGCACCTAATATATGCACCAATTCTATCGCAATTTGGATTTTAGTAGATTAGTGCCAATTCTATTTCAATAATTTACAAAAAAGAAGAAGATAGATTTAGATGATGAAGATAAAATATTACACACACTAGTTTTCTATGCTTATAACCTTTGAGACTACTTACTTAGATAGAAGATTTGATTGTTGTGAATAGAGAGGGTCACATTCCATATTTATATAAATTTGTATATAATGATAGCAAGTCACACTATATACTATATATATTTTAATACAATTTGTTACTTTTATTTGGTTATGTTAAATATATCTTTTTTAACACAATTTGTTACCCTTATTTTGCCACTAGGTTAAAAAAATATTATTAATATGATTTTAATTTTAAATTTATATACACTACATGTTAGTTAGACAATTATTTATTAAACACTCATAACTTATATAAAAGTATATGTGAATAATTTATATAATGCTTAAGCTTGTCCTAGATTATACACGAATGAAATAAGTGTATTAGAGAGATTAGTTACAAATTATTAATAACATTTATAAACTGGAAATAAACAAGTATATATATATATATATATGGGGTTGATGGATAGATAATTAATAATTACACATAGAGAACAAATAAGAAATAACATATTTATATCACTTAACTCATAGTTAGTCAATGTCACAACTTAATTAATATAATATATTTAACAACAATAATATAATAAAAAAAACAAAAAAATCTGAACTTAAAAAAAGATTTTTAGATTTTTTCTTTTTGGTTTATGCATGTCAATATAAATATAAATGAGTAAAAAAAACAAAAAAACAAAAAACAAAAAACACAAACTAAAAAACAAAAACAAAAAAACCTACAAACATATGATTTTAAGATTTTTTTATAAATAAGTTAATTAAAAATAAAACAAAAAACACCCCCTAAAAACAAAAAAAACCTAAAATAAAAATGATTAAGATTTTTTTTTAAGAATGATTGAGATTTTTTTAAGGGAAGGTTTCAGCCGCTATCGAAGGGAAGGCGAAGCGAGATTTCTGCATAACCTGTAGAAATAGTACTGGTCTTGGGTTGGAACAACGTAATCAAATTCTGTTCTCTATGGATTTCGATATGTCGCGGGGCGATTTTGGTGAATATTCACTCTTCAATCAGTTGCCATATAAACTGGGCATGCAATGCCTGTTGAAGCTGCCTCGCCGGTCTCGAGCCATTGCACGATGCGTCTCACGATCATGGAGATACGCTCTCTCTGCTCCTCACCTCAATAATTTTTGTTACAAATTTCGGAAATTTTCTGTTTCCACCGAAGACTGGCCGTTTCTCGTCTCTGACATCACTGAATCTGCCGATGTTATTGAAGGCTGTTTAATTGATCCACTCTCCCACAAAATCTATCCTCTTACCTTTCAGAGAATTAATCCCCATACCAATTATTTCATCACAAGCAAAGCTGGCGTTCTCATAACGGGGAAACCCTGTGTAGTAAGCCATGGGCAGGAGAAGCAGCACCTGTATTGGTTGCAGAGTACAGTTACATCCGATGGCGACAACACAATTACTATGAGCAAGATAATGTCACCGATGATTGAAATAAATCGAGAGTGTTATGGATGGGCAGTACTTGGCCGCTTCATATACGCAGCAGGCGGCTGGAGGTCCAAGGATCGAGACCAACCTCTCCGCAGTGCTGAAAGATTTGACATGGAGAAGCAGCGCTGGGAGGAACTCCCATCGATGGAGGAGGCAGAGGGGTTCTGTCATGGACTCGCCATGAATGGAAAATTTTACGTTATGGGAAGCTTCCGAATTATTAGTGACAATGGCAATGGCCATGGCGGCGGCGTCGCAATGCTACAGTGCTTCGATCCAAAAACGGGAAGATGGTCCCTGCTCGAGAAACTATATATTAATAATTATATTCGTTATTGGTATCCCGTCGTGGCAGTTGTGGGAAATAAATTGTATGTTTCACAGAAGGGCCAGAGTTCAGTGTGGAAATATGATAAAAATGTTTGGAGAGAGGCCTTGTTTCTCGATCGAAGCATTTCGGGCATGGCCTGCGTACGTGAACAACTGTGGGTGATGCTCGTGTGGAAAGCATCGTCACCGTGCGGGGATCTTCAGTCGGCTCATTTTAGCATGGCGATAAATCCCAAGGCAGGTAACGAGCATGTGAGACAGTGCCTTTCGTTTGACATCAACACCGCTTTTCCAAAACTTCCTGTTGATATAGAGTTCCAGTTCCAGCTTTTGAGGAGAGACTGTACCCGTCTTTTAACATGCAGAGTAGAGCCCGTGTGAACTCAAATCTAAACCTGCCATCGTTTTGACTGTCTCGTAAGTTTTTGGTTGGAACTTGGTGATGGTTTTTTAATCATGGAATTCGAATTTGTGTTGTTTAAATGGAGATTCTGGATACATAAATGAATTTAGGCTGCCATTATTTTGATTTTCTTGTAAGTTTTTGGTTGGAAGTTGTTGATGTTTTTATCACAGAATTCCAATTTTGCATTGTTTAAATAAAAACTCTGGATGCATAAATGAATTTAGCTACTTCAAGGTCTTTATATTCTACTTATTTAAACATTATTATTGTAAATTAAAAAAACAAAACTTGCACTATCATAATTTTGATCGCAGGAAATGGCTTGTGTGGTTTCATTTTGTGTTGTTTAAATAGAGACTCTCGATGCATAAGTGAATTTAGCTCCCATTCATCTTCTATTTTTTTAAACATTATTATTGTAAATTTCAAAAATTCTTACATTACCATAATTTTGATCGCAGAAAATGGCATGTGTGTTTTTCATTTACTTATGGAGCCCTTCGCTGTCATCGAAATCTCATTACAATAGAACCATATTACAGCTGCCGATGAGCCATTCACAGTGGGCTAAATAACAATCCTTGATTCATTTTTCATGAAGGTCTCATTCTGTTTTGGAGAATCCTGTGACATCCTCAGGGATTGATTAGCCTCACATCCTTTGGTTGGAATTTGAGCAAGGTTCATTTGTTATAGTTTTTTTGCGATTTCATAAATTTTTGGTCATTCTATGAACATCAAGGCCTGTAGTGCCTTTATTTGTCTCTTTGCTGGTGATATAAGTCTGTGTGTTACTGGAATTTAATTCTGCAGAGAGACGGAGATGCCCCTCTCATCAATTTTGGGTTTGGGTTTGGATATGATTATTAAGTACACTCCATATTTCACTGAAAATTGGCAGGCCTAACCTAATTTTCAATGTACCCAATTTCTTACATTGACATATCCTAAGCCTATTTTCAATGTACCCAAAGCCTAGTTTCAATGTACCCAATTTCTTACCATGTACCCAGTTTTTTACATTGACATGTCCTAAGCCTATTTTCAATGCACCCAATTTTTTACATTGGGAAAAGATGGAAAGCAGCTGTTAGCAAAGTGAGGCTAGGAGCAATCCTTTTATGGATTAAAAAGGACACTATTAAAAAAACTGAAATTATATAATGAGTTTTAAAATAACTGAGATTATATACTTTGAGACTAGACAATTTGTCCTAAATAGTCTCATTCAGCTAGTTGTTATGTAATGATAAATTTATAATAACACTTAAAAAAAACTGCATTGAAAGGAAGTGCCGCTGCATCAATCAATGGCTGATTGCTGTTATACGGTGGAACAGAATGAATGAGAATACCATTGTTTGGTAGGATGACAAATTTGTCTCCACAGCCGATGGGATCGAGTAGTATCAATGAAGAATACCGGCCTGGGTTCTGTACCATCTGACATAAATTTTTTGCTTTTGAGGGAACTGTTGTTACTTTAATTTGAATGTATTGATTCCTATTAATAAACTAGAATAAACTAGCACATTCATCAGTAAAGTAGTTTGTGATTTAGATAGATACAATCAATCATTTAATTCTTAGTTTTATGAAGATAGTTAGCTATTAAAACAAATTCTAAAATATATAATTTTATATCCATTTAGATTGTTGCAGTTAGTTAATATAAACACAAAACAAATATTATTTAAGAAACAAACAAAACAAAAACAAATTGTTACTGGATACAATATTCAAGTATAACAAGATACCACTACTATGCAATGAATCCCTCTTGTATACTTGTTACACTTGGGTTAATCTAGTTTCAACTCAAGTAAGTTCAAAATCTGCGATAATATCTAAATGCCTATAACAAATAAATAACCCTTTATCCTACTAATAAATAATTTGGTTTAAATATAACAATCAGTCTTAGGCTTCTTAAGTATGGTAAACTCTACTCCAAATTCTCATTGGAAATTTCCAGCTTTCTGTATTATTAAGAAGTAACTAAGCTTATAAACAACAATGGAATAAATGTTCGTAGTATTTGGAGAGCTAAGTATATTAAAAGCTGGCATTTACAACAACTCAAGGAAAGTGAAGAGCAACTCAATCTCAAGGAAGGTGAAGAGCAACTCAATCTCTACATAAACACACAAGGAAGGTGAAGCCAAAGAAAACAAATGATTACCATTCATGATAGAAAAACAAGTTTGTCCAATAATAATAATAAGTAAAATCATCAAACAAAATAAATGAATGTAAATATTTATGTTTTAAATCTAATTTTTCTAGTACAATAAATTAATTCAAATTCTAAATTAAAGTGAATAATTTATAAACCAAAATTTTCTTATTATTCTTCATATTGTTTAAAATATTATCATTTAATAATAATACCAAACATTTTCTAACACAAATTAAAATAAACTATGTTTTTCTTAATCTAAATGCATGTGGATTTCATAAGTAAAATCATCAAAGAAAATAAATGAATGTGAATGTTCATGCTTTGGCATGAACAAAATCCATTTTTTTTCTTTATATCATAAATTAATTCTAAGTTAAAATGACCAATTTATAAATCAAAATTTTCTTATTATTTTTATCATTATTTAAAACATGCTCTAACTCCAATTAAAATATTTTTTTTTCCTGTGTGTAAATATAATAAATAAAACAGATATCAAATTCATATGTATGACAACAAAGCATCAAGGAATAACAAAAGAATATATGGTCATTCTCATCCTTTCAGCCCATTGGTCCACACTATAACAAACCCCAACGAGTAAAAGAGAGCAAAGTGGGTTCCACACCTTTAGAAGCCCTCAATCCAGTGGTACATGATAAGTTCAGAAACAAAGATTCTAAACAATAATATTCCTAAGTGTCCCTCCAAGGATAAAGATCACGTAATCGACAAAAGAGAAACATAGCCTACGAGAAGGAAATTTCCCAAGAATTTATACGTTAAACATTATACCTTTTGGAAATTAAATTTTCACTATACTCATAGGGCAACACATTTTATATCTGTTAAAACAACTTATAAAGATGGCTATCATTTTTATGAAAAGAAATATTTAGTTTGCATGGAATTCCAAAGGTAATAATTTCTGACAAAGCCTAAATTTAATAGTAAATTTTGGAAATCTTTCTTAAGAGCATTGGTAGCTAGGGTTTCTTTTTTCCAAATTAACGAGAAACATTAAGCATCTCGTCTTGGTTGAAGTTGTTCCCTTCTGTGAACCCTGAGCCGAGAAGCTTCAGGGTCACGCGTAAAGTATGTTACTATGTTTATTAAACTAAATTAAATGGGCAAAATCTTCCGTAATGGTAGACGAAACTTCACACAGAACTACCACATCAACCGGATTTGTAATGGCTTTTGCAAGAAATTAAATTGAAGTCTGTAACCAAATCCAATCTAATTTAGTTTTAAGTTTTATTGATAGAGTACGTTCGGTTTTAAGGGCATTTTATTTTCATTATTTATGCGATTTTATTATATATTTATTTTACTTATTTAAAAGTTGTGATGTGAAAATTACATGTCCTTTCCCGCAGCTTTAGTTTAAAATTACCTTGGGCTTAGACACAACTGCAATTAAGTATAAATAATTCCAAATGGATAAAATAAATAAAGGTGTTTTTGCATATTTTTAGACAACTTTTTATTAGCCTTAATGTGACTCCTTATAAATGTTATTCTCCAAAAATCTCTCCTGCCTATCTTTGTAGGGTTAAATTTCTTATAAGACTCCCCTTTCACTTTTGGCGCTATAATGAATTAAATGTTAAATAAATTGACATTTACATTGAAGAAAAACACACAACCTTTTTAAGGATGTTTTATCTTATATTATTAAAATAAATATTATTTTTGTAATTGGTGTTTCTTATTGAATTTAACACATTAAGGTATCTTTAAACAATTCTTCATACACAATTGGTGTTTTGGTTGGGTCTTCAAACAATTCTTCATACTTTAATGTTAAACAATCATTTTCATATTAATTAAATGATCACATTACTTTTATTCTCTAATGTTAAACCACCATTGTAATATTTAGATGTCCATATGGAATCTAAGTACCATGTTGGATTATAAATAATGAACTAAAAATTTTATTTGACAGAATTCTCTCTGCTGCAATCTAGTTCATCTCATCATCTATAACTCATTGCTTTGTGTGCATCACAACTTGATAACAAACATGATGTTACACGGTTTCTGCAAGTTCTCGACGGTATAGGTGGTATAGGTTGCTAGAATTTGTTCATATTTTATAGGTTATAGGTTTTCCAATATTTCATGGATTGCGCTAATTAGTGCCACCAACATTATTCTCCTCATACACATCATTCACATTAAAGTAGAGTTATTCTTGATTAATATTTTTTCAAATTGCATTGCATGGGTTTTGAGCCTTCACCAATTTCACTTCAAATTGCTTTGCATGGGTTGTGAATTCACCTCAAATTGCATTGTAGGGGTTGTGAGGGATTACAGAATTCACATAACCCCATCTCAATATATAAAATGTCTCAATTTCCATTAGTGGGTTTTTAGCCAGATATGATCTAAAAAAAAAAAAACAATGTGATCTATATTGTAACATTCATTGAAAAAAATTATTAGTAATTTTTTGGGTAGTTAATTGTATTAATAATTTTTGGGGAGTTTAACTAAAGATAATTTATGTTATAAAAAAAACAACTCCAATTGTACTAACATGTTATACAAATAATATAAGTAATAAGCTATTATTTTTATAAGTTGTCATTTTTTAAATCAATATATTTTTATCTTTTAACATATATTAGAATTATATATATATTTAATAATTAATGTTGAAACTTGTTTAACTATTAGTTTCATATATAAATGATGTATAATTAAAATTAAAATTATATCATTACTAAGCATTAATATATTATTTATAAATATTTCTTTTTTAAAATTTATTCCCCGATAATTTAGATTAAAAAAAACAATTTTAATTGTACACCATGTTATAAAAATAGTATGTTAGAATAAACTACTAAAAATGTATTTTAGTCTTAATATTTTGTATTTATTTTCTTTCTAATTTGTTATATTAAAACATTTCTATATTATCATAAAAACAAGCTTTAAACTTATCATAAATAAGCTATCATCTTATTATATGTTTTGTTTTTCAAATTGTTAAACTATTTTTTCTAATATATAAACTTATATACAATAAATTATTATATCACTCTTAAAAAATAATATATTATTAAAATAAACAAAAATCATAAAATAGTTAATATGCTTTAAATATGTATCTAAATTTACATTTACTTATATTGGATTCTCACTTCACAATGAATTTTTATAATGAGTATTAGATTAATGTCAATGCCAAGAGATAAGTACAATTTAAGATTTGAAAAATAAAACAATATTTTTGAGAGAGGGACTAAGTTGCCCTATAACAACACTTGTTTGTAAAATTGACATATCTTACCTTTATACTCAATGCACCCTTATTTATGACTTTATAAAAATGACATACCNAATGTTCTATTGTTATGATTTGTGGATTTGTGCTCATTCTGAGGCAAATTTTGTAATGACAACTTATTAGTTGTATTTTGTAAAATGGACTATGAGGGCCATCAACTGAATGTGAATAAAGTATTTACGATTTTTTTCTTTGGAAAAAAAAAATCCGAGTAATTTGGGATACATTCCTAGTAGAATTCCTTAAAATATCCCAAAACGCCGTTTGAGAATGGATTCATGGTATAATTTTTTAAAACATACCATATAACAAATTGTCAAATTGTCATATATTTTTAAAGACGAGCATTCATTGTTTTCCATATAACCTCACTAAAAAAGAAAGAAGAATCTGAAACTTTTTTTTTTTTTCAAGAAGAAAAAATCCAGTCCTTGTTATTCATATTAGAATCAAAGGTCCTCATTACATACATGGATACAGAAACAATACTCTGTCATAGGAGTTCAGCCAGGGGGGAAGGATCCCATAACACAACATGAACCCATCAGAAAACTGTCTCAACATAGAAAGACTATCCAATCACCCACATCTATCGAGTGCCAATAGGCACTGCTCTGCACTCTAATAGAGAGCTCACAAAGTGAAAACAAAAGACAATAACAGGGAAGAAACTCCCATCTAAAAACTCAAAAGAGCTGATATAAATGACAAGACAGACTCANCATAACACAACATGAACCCATCAGAAAACTGTCTCAACATAGAAAGACTATCCAATCACCCACATCTATCGAGTGCCAATAGGCACTGCTCTGCACTCTAATAATTATTAAGTATTTATACTGCTCACAAAGTGAAAACAAAAGACAATAACAGGGAAGAAACTCCCATCTAAAAACTCATAAGAGCTGATATAAATGACAAGACAGTCTCAGCAATCTAATAGAGCTGGAAAAAATCCTGAGAGACCAGTTGGTTCTCAATATATTCATAATATCTTCCTTTCCCTTGTGGAAAAGTGAGGGCATCTTTAGAGAGTCGGTCAGCCAACCGATTGTGCTCTCGAAAGATGTGGGAAATGGATAGTACCTGGAAGCTTTTAAAAAGCTTTTTAGTCTCCCGACACCAATAGACCAACTCAGTGGGGGAGAGAGCAGTCGATCCCTTCACCTAGTTGATGATTACTAATGAATCACCATATATCTGGGTAAGGGGGATCCCCATCATATGGGAAGTATGGAGAATTGCCCAGAGGCTAAGCAATTCCGCTTTTGTGTTGGTTCCAAATCCTACCCCCAGCTTGAACTCCATATGATGGCAGTCATTAATATAAATGCAAAAACCAGCTCCAGCAATGTTACATTTAGATGCACCGTCAATGAACCCACATGGATAAATCAAAGGTGGAGTCAACCCCAGAATGCGACCAGATTTTTTCTTTTTTGCAGGCAGAATAGAAAAGAAGAATCTGAAACTTAAAAATAAGGAAGGACCGCCTCCTAGAAATCTGGCTAGTTCCAAACTTCATTAAAAAAAACAAATTTATTTTAATTTTTCCTGGTTAGATCCAAACTTCTTTAAGAAACAATTTATTTTAATTTTTCTATGTTATGGATATAAAGATTTTGAAAAAGGAGAATGTATATATATAGTTGAAAGTAAAGAAGATAATTTAAACTAATAATAAAACACATTTGTAATATATATATATATAAGTTGTGTGGTTAAAATTCTGAGTATTAAAAAATATTTAATATTTTTAATTAAAGTTAATATGTTAAATTTAAAGTATTTTTACAAAATTTAAATGAAATAAATTTATTTAGTAAAACTTTTATGGTGTAGTTTAAATATGTTTACAAATTTATTTAGGTGGTTTTTCTGTTGTGTGTTTTGTTTAGAGTTTAATTATAAATTTGTAGAAAAAAAAAGAATAATATATATTAATTATAGCAATTATACAATCTAGTTGTTATGGGGTATTTGATGATGCTGAATTTATTTATAAATTTAAAAATACAATTTAAATACTTCCAAATTTAGATTTTCTTAAAAACAAATTATTAGATCTCCACCACAACTCAATAAAACTTTCAAAAAAATAAAATAAATAAACTACTCCAACTTTTACTTTCACAAAATTTAAATTTCACTCAAACATACTCTCAATAATTCCATTCTCATCAATTTCATTTTATTCAAATTTATCTACTAAAACTTCGAATTCATTTATATACTTCTTTTGAACAACGCAATTCATTTATAAATTTAGAAGTAATTTTATATCTTAAAAAATTAATATCAAATATTAAAAATTAGTATAACTGTTCGTTGATTAACATAAAATAAAATAAAATAAACTTTGTAAATTTAAAAATAATTTTATATCTTAAGAAATTAATATCAAAATATTAAAACTTAGTATATTTGTCCATCTTTAAAACAAAGTTGATTAAAATAAAATACGGTTGACTGATAAGTATAGAATTAATTAATAATAATCAGTTTTAAGAATATTATATTTATTAATTATTAATTTTAAAAATATTATTAGTTTTTTATATTTGATGTTTAACTGCTCATTTGTTTAGAAATAATTATATATCTTCATAAATTATTATGAAAATTTAATGTCTTTTAAGTTCAAATATATTATAATGTTTCAAAAAGTGGTGTAAGCTTTACAGAATGATTTCTTTCATGTTAATGTATCTAAAACGATAAAGGTTAGGATTTATTAATACCTATTTTACAAAACATCTAAAAATAAATTAACATTTGTATTTAATATAGGTAAATTGGATTTTAAGGGATAGTAAACTTGCTTATCCCTTCATCTTTGGCTTAGTTTGTAGGTTCTATGTCCATCTTGTCATCTTGGAGCTTTTTTACTTTGACCTCTTTCCCATGCGCCTCATGAATGGATCCCACTAAGACAATTTGAAATAGCAGAGGATCCTTTGTTAGCTTAAGAACCATGGTATTTAACCGATAACATTTTTTTTACGAATATAATTTGTTTTTTTTTAATATTATACTTATTATTTCTACATTTTAAGATATTTGTACTTGTTTGACTCATGTGTCTTGGTTATAGAGAATATGCAGTTGTTGTTTCCCTTAATTAGATCCTCCTAGCACCTTACAAAATGTCTCTTAGATATTTCTAGTGGTTATTGTGCATGCTATTCACAACAATGCCCATCATGACAAACGTGAGTGTATGGTTAGTAAAAACCCACAATTGTACCTACAAAGAGAGAACTGAAACCTTAACAAGAAAGGATACTAGGGGAAGATTCACATTTCATTCCAAATTGAAAGAGCCATCCCAACTTTGATGGTAACCCATTGAAAATAAAGTAAAAATAACTACCCCTCAAGCATTCTACGAATCCTATTGCGGCTAAATCAAGGAAAGATTCCTAGAGCTTAACACTCCCACAATAGCTCTTTGAAGAGATACATGGGTGTTCCCATGAATATGGATAACACTTTTGGAAAGAATCTAGCGTGTGAGGATGGAAAAAATGAGCTTGATCGAGCTTATTTTAAGTCGTCAATTAAGGTTTGAAATATCGATCGAAGGATTAATAAAGTGTTTGATCAAGCTTTATACATAGGATTGATCAAGGGTTTATTAAACCCTCAATCGAGGTACATAGCTCGATCAAGGGTTAAGCAAACCCTTGATCGTGCACTTGTGTGGAATTTCAAATATTTAGAAAAAGACCCTATAATTTTCCTGCCTATTTCTGGCTTTGAAGAGCAGAAGCTCATTATAGCTTGATTGAGCTATAAAACTTGATTGAGGTGCTTCAAGTTAATAAAGTAACTCAGTTGAGTTCAATGACTCAATCGAACTTAAATCTTGGTCAAGCTTTTAAACCCATAGAAAAAATGAGTAAGACATTGTGCACTACCTATTTCATCCAGGCTTGTTACTAAAACCCTCGACCAAGAAGAAGAGCTCGACGAATGCACACCAAGTCACCAAGAACCAATGACCTAGCAATTATTTCCATGGCGTCCTCTTAGCTACAAGATATAAATTTCAACTCTTGTCAATCATATTTTTTTATGCATATAATGATTATTTCTATCAATTTAAAAATTTGTAAAAAGAATTTTGAAAAGTTCTTCGTATTTGTAGTTTTGATTCATTTTAAAAATTTTGGTTTCAATTTCAACATTTCGATTTAGATTTTTGTCCAGTTCATGTATGAAAAATTGAAAAATAATTTCGAATTAGTTTATTCAGAGGGAAGAAACAAAAACAGGAATAAAAACCTGTGAGAATCAAAACATAAAGTGTGTATTGGCAAGCAAAAATGATGTCGAATTTGTCCGATCCTCCAGCAATTAACTAAGAATTATAAAAAAAACTATAACTTGTAGGCCAATCAAGAGAAAATGTGGGCTTAAATGTATATACATTATTATTATTATTAAAATTTAATTAACATTATTACAATTATAATTATTAAATTTAATCAATACTATTCAAATTTTTTATTATTATTAAATTTATTTAATATAATATTATAATTTTATATTATGTTAATTAAGTTATTATATTTGTCTATTATAATTTATTATAAATTTATTGTATTAATTAATTTAAATTTATATTAAGTGGAATGGAGAGACTGACAAAGGAGGGACAAAGGGAGAGGGAGAGGGGGTGATACATGTACACACACACACACCAAGGTAAGCAGAGGTGGAAAACGTTGGGTAGGTATATATATCGATGGGAAGGTATGGAGGGGGGAAGAGAGAGGGGGAGGAAGAAGGAGAGGCATGGGGAGAGAGAGAGAGAGAGAGAGAGAGAGAGAGAGAGAGAGAGAGAGAGAGAGAGAGAGAGAGAGAGAGAGAGAGAGAGAGAGAGAGAGAGAGAGAGAGAGAGAGAGAGAGAGAGAGAGAGAGAGAGAGAGAGAGAGAGAGAGAGAGAGAGAGAGAGAGAGAGAGAGAGAGAGAGAGAGAGAGAGAGAGAGAGAGAGAGAGAGAGAGAGAGAGAGAGAGAGAGAGAGAGAGAGAGAGAGAGAGAGAGAGAGAGAGAGAGAGAGAGAGAGAGAGAGAGAGAGAGAGAGAGAGAGAGAGAGAGAGAGAGAGAGAGAGAGAGAGAGAGAGAGAGAGAGAGAGAGAGAGAGAGAGAGAGAGAGAGAGAGAGAGAGAGAGAGAGAGAGAGAGAGAGAGAGAGAGAGAGAGAGAGAGAGAGAGAGAGAGAGAGAGAGAGAGAGAGAGAGAGAGAGAGAGAGAGAGAGAGAGAGAGAGAGAGAGAGAGAGAGAGAGAGAGAGAGAGAGAGAGAGAGAGAGAGAGAGAGAGAGAGAGAGAGAGAGAGAGAGAGAGAGAGAGAGAGAGAGAGAGAGAGAGAGAGAGAGAGAGAGAGAGAGAGAGAGAGAGAGAGAGAGAGAGAGAGAGAGAGAGAGAGAGAGAGAGAGAGAGAGAGAGAGAGAGAGAGAGAGAGAGAGAGAGAGAGAGAGAGAGAGAGAGAGAGAGAGAGAGAGAGAGAGAGAGAGAGAGAGAGAGAGGGAGAGAGAGAGAGAGGGGGAGGAAGAAGGAGAGGCATGGGGAGAGAGAGAGAGAGAGAGAGAGAGAGAGGTTCAAGAAAGAGGGAATACAAGGAGGGATGATATGATGATATGTATGATTTATCTTGATTTTTTCATGCATCTCGTTCTCCTGAGAGAGAGAGAGAGAGAGAGAGAGAGAGGAACAAAGAGAAATACTAAGAAAGAAAGGTTCAAGAAAGAGGGAATACAAGGAGGGATGATATGCTGATATGTATGATTTATCTTGATTTTTTCATGCATCTCGTTCTCCTGAACATTCTTCCATTATCCCTCCATGATCATCCAGATGATCCGGTGTCATCATACCATCCCCATCTCGGGAGTGGTCCCGTAAGTAGACTTAAAACATAGTGTTTTTATTTTATTTCAATTATATGTACATATAGTTATTAATGATTGTTTCTTTATACTTACATAGACACCCTTCTAGCCATGACATCCATTAGTTGGGTATCGGGTAACATTTTGGCCAATGTATCACCTAAAGGCCAACAACCTCCGAGCACCTTTGAGCATCTCGAGGAGGTTCGACATGACACTGATATTTTAAATTCATATTTATTTCTTTTTCAACTATTGATGTCTTTATTTTGTATTCATATCAATGGTGATGATGATGATGGTTAACGTCCCCTGAGACCAAACTTTGGTCTATCGGACCTAAAGAAGAGAATTAATTAGTTTGCTTTAAAGTTATATTTCTATGCTCAAAGAGCTTGGAAAGAAGCGTCCCGAGATTAATATATTTAGATTGTTACATGTATTTTGATATATATTTTTAATTTGTTTGTTAGGTACTTATCGACCTCCCTAGGAGGACGAGATCACAAGGATCACCATTGAGTAGATTCAAGCACAACAGGATTGGATATGTATAAAGTTAATGATAATGCACCTTGATTGTTCATCCATATCATAGATCAACATGATGATTGATGTAGCGGATAGTTTTTTGCAGATTGAAAAGAAGATGGGCCCACTTAGTGACATCTGGAAAATTGATTGCAAGAGGAGGAGGGTCAAGGTATTGGGTCCGGACAAATGCGAGGTTGTGAAATATACAGCAAAGGGAGTGGATGTCGAGATAATTTTGTTTGACATCCCTCTTGACCATGCTCCTAGAAAACCTCTTACATGATGGGATTTTAGATGTGAGGTTGTTGCACCTCACCTATATGATAGGTATATTGGAGCCTAGGGATATTTCCCCCAACATGACTAGGTGTCACTTTACTTCCAAACATATATAATTTGAGTTTGTCCTGGGAATTCATCCTAACTACATAATTATGTTGTCATATTTCTATGGCGTTGGATAGGGACGTAGTTATAACCATCCAAATGATCACAGAGACCTTGTTGTCATGTCATCCCCTCCTAATTGATTCCATCCATTAGTCAGATTGTTTTCTGATGTGTATACATCACCAAGCCATCACAACTCATACCGAAGACATGAGATCTATTGGCAATATCCATGCACACTACATTGGGAAGTGTATCAATTTCCATCCATGAGGAGAGGTCTATAACACCTCCTAGACCCACAATTACTGAGCTACAATGGATCACTGATTGGATCGTGTGGAAGCTTGATCACGAGGATCTACTCAGTATGCTATTAGTTCCAGAGACTTATACTATCGACTATATGAGATATGTTGACCACCATCAAGAGTGTAGGTATATTTATAAATTTTAGTCTTTTCATTTTACCTCATTAAATTTTTTATCTTTCTTATAGACATACATTGAAAAGAAAAGTAATTACTTTATGGATGTACTCAACACCACTTTTCCAACAATGGACATTCCTTTTGTTTCCCTCGATGATGACCATGTGGTATATACACTAGTTCCTTCATCCTAAATTTGTAAATTACATAGATGCATATAATTGCAATTATTTTATTATAATTTTCATTTTGTACCTTGTTCAAACTGTACAAGGAAATTGAAAGGAAAGTGGAGAGGAGCAGAAAACATATTCTCCCTCACGTTTTGACCGTCAACTAGATGCCGATGAGTTACTATAATTTATTTTTTAGTGAAATTTATAGATCTCAAGTTGGTGTTTAATTTCTATGAGTTCACTTATGTAAATCATTTATCAATTACATACATGATATCACAATACATACGGTGATGCACAACAATGCACTGAGCATGCCATTGTGTTCGTAGATGAGTGGGAGGTCACGACTGATCATCATCCCGATGATGGGCCATCAAATAAAATTAGGTCCTAGAGATGCCACGCAATGCTTTTTGGAAAACCTCTGCATGGACTTAAGTCGAGAAGTTTTATCCATCCACTTAAAGGTTTAAAGTTATTTCGTATTGTAAATTGCAAGTGTTACAATATAACTAACTTAAATAGAGATTGAAATTTTAATTTTTGCAGTTTACATATGTGGAAGATATTTTTCGTCAGATGTCATTGTAGCACCCTCGCTGGAGGTCTAGTGTAGGAGATACCGATGGCAGGGATGAGAGAGAGAGAGAGAGAGAGAGAGAGAGACACACACACACACACACACACACACAGAGAGAGAGAGAGAGAGAGAGAGAGAGACACACACACACACACACACACACACAGAGAGAGAGAGAGAGAGAGAGAGAGAGAGACTTGAGTCCCTAGACTATTTGATACTTTATTTTTCTTCATGGATATATATGACATCTTTTGTTAATATCGATGAGGTAATGTAATTTAGGTGTATGTTCTCAATGATGAGTGTATACATGTTAAAGATATTATGTTCATGTATGTTGTTTATCTTATGTTAATGTCTATTTTGACAATTGTACAATTTACAGTTTCACAAATAGAATTTTTTTTACAAATAAACATTACAATTTTATCTAATGTTCATGTTTTTAATGTTTATGTTTTTTTATCTCATTTCGATTTTTCTTTTACAATCCATGACGTTTAATGACAATTTAATATTTACAATCTACAATGATAAAATTCACAATTACTCTTCACGAAATTTTGGAATTACCAATTATAAAACAAGTCTATACAGCTCCTTTTAATTGTACAAGTAATGCACAAAAACAACATACCTGAATAAAATAATATTTCACGATTAGATACATTCATACATACTTTCAAGCATATTGTACATACACAAAGTATACACACGGACATACCTAGATTTTACAATTATGAGTTTAATTAAAAAAGTGCTTACATAAAACAACCCAAATAAAAATCCCCGGATGCGGATGATGACAGTCTAGTGGGAAAGGATGGATCAAACATGGCCACAGTGGCAGAACCATGTTCAAATTTCCATCTCATCCCATTTCCAATTTCCTCTCACTCATTATGCATTGGTTTGTTTGGGTGTCGTTTTCGAGGCTGGGCATGTTGATCATAAGATGTGTTTAAATGTTGGGATCATAGTTGATACAACTGTCACATCCATCAATAAAAACAGTGCCTCCACTGCTACAACAAACCCTTTAGTGGATGACACTCGTACCAACCGAAACATACCTCCTAAGAATGGGAATGCCACGATGGATGGCACGGCTAATCACCTTCGTCCCCCTCTACTCCCTCTGAGACGACTTTAAATGGTCTCTCTTGACGATGCTCTGTCAACACGTATCTGTTACCATGAAGGACACTGATGCTTACTAGTTAAGGAAGGATTTGACCCAACAGTCACTTCATTGTTGTTTGCAGTGCTATTTGGCTCAGTTAGGGACTCAATGTGGTATAGCAATACTTACTCCCCATTAGTGGTTGTGACGTCCTATATTGATTTTATCATGGATATGAAGCATTCATTCTCATTCCGTTGGGTTATTACTCTGCTAAGTGCTTTGGCCTTGATACTGGTTATCATACTTCTCTTCTAGTTTGGATTGTTACAAAATGGTCTGATTTGGGTGCACTCTTGTTCTTCTCAGTTTATGTGGAGAGAGACGTATTTACCACCATTGTTGGGTTTTGTTTTGCGTCTACATCATTGCACCATGTCTCGACAACATGGTACTCCCCATTGAGAAAGCAGTGGTCGTGGTCGTGCGCAATGAGGGGCACACCTATTATAAGTAGATGGATATGATAATGAGATTTCTCCACAGGTTCCTAATCTAATTGATGACTATGAAACCAGACTAATAAATGAAAACCTAGCTCATGGTATAGGTGGTGGCATCCCAAACCATTACTAGATTGTGAAAAACATGATGGGTTCGCTTATGGAAGAAATAATTGGAACATGGAACCATACTCGTAGTTTTGTTTTATAGGCTAAGTCCAAAATTTTGGAATTAGACACTATTATAACCCAGAGAGATGCTATGGCCACTTGGAAAAAATTAGCCATGGGACTTAGCTCCATGGGCAATGGGGGTAGCAAAAGTGTTTTGATGGCTCTGTCAGGATCAATGAACTTTGGTTCGACTCTTGCCATCCCACATGTATCTACGACTCCTCTTCTGATATTGTCCACCATTACCCAACATTCTAAACAGGTTCGTGAGCATGAGGCTTATGTCGGCAAAACTGCTCCCCTCCCAGTGAAGTTCAATGAACCATCCACATATGAGTAACTCTGTGGTGCCTGTCCAATTCTTGAGGAAACCCAGGAGATGCAGGACCCTGTTGTCATTACCAGCTATGCTCTATAGTCAGCTTGGTTCTTTTTAGTTTTTTCTCTATATGGATTACTTTTGTTTGCATCTAAGTATATGTTGTTTCTGGTTTTTAAGGTTTTTTCATAAACATTCCTGTATCGTTATCTTGGATGTAGACCCCCATATAACACAAGGGTAATTGTGGTTTTTTTGACAATCTCTGTAATTTTGGTATAAATGTTTATCTATGCAGCATGCCCCATTTGTTGTATAGGGTTTTTGTGCTCCTCATACTACTCCTGTAGAATTTTCTGCTTTTGATGGACTGGGGTAGTAGTTTAGACCACCCCATTCTCTTGACTAGAATCCTTCACATTCTGTACTTTTTTTGTATAGTTGATTAATACAATGCATACTTACACCAAAAAAAACAAATAAAAATAAAATATTGGTTTTTCCATTTCTTTCTTTTTCTAGACACAAAACACTATTGAAAAATACAAATGTTTATTGCTATTGTTATAATTTTTTTTCATCAACTATATTTGAAAATAGAATTATATGGTGCACACAAAAATGATAAGATCTACACAATATTATTTACACACTATTAGTTTAAATTTGTTAACGATAAAATTGTTTAAATTTAATTTTAAAATGAATTAAAAAATTTACCATTTAATACTAAAATTTATTTGATTTGAAAACTTGTATTATTCATTTCACAATTACATACAAACCATTTAATAAATTATACATTACATGTATATTTTATTCTTCTCGCCAATGGGTTATAGGAATGCAATTATCCACAATACGGTCATGGTCAGCTTCTCTCATTTTCCATATCTTTGGTTCACTACTCCTTACATTCATTTCTATTTTTTGTATCCAAGCTTCCACTACCAAATGAATGTATTTACAATAAATATACTTGGGCTTAAAATCTTTGTATATAATAGCATTTCCATGTTTCTTCAATTTTTCAAAAAAATGTCCCATTACAACTAGGTCACCATGGTTTGGTAGGTGAACTCACCATCCTGATAGGGTTGCAGCAACCTACTTTTAATTTGAGTACATGTTGTTAAATAATAATCCACTATCTCTTCATTTCCTGGAGGTGCAGTGACGATAAAAACATCACCTTCCACAAAAAATGCATATATGCCAATCAAATACATACACATAAATACATATTTGGAAGTTTGAACATACAACCTTAGAATCAAAATAAAAATAGGTGATACATGTAATGAATACACTACTACTAATGAAGGACCATGTACCTTCTCTAATCATGTCAGAAACCTAATCATGATCCAACAATACCACAACCTCTTCAGTGTGCATCTCCTATGCCCATGTCGGAATCAGACGTTGACCCTTTGGGGTAAGAGGGACATATATTCAGTGTTTCACATGTCCAACATATTCACATCCACCAAACTTTTAGAGACCCTATTTGATGCAGAAACCGCAAAAGCATGAATATTTTCTCGTTTATATGGAAAAAATCTCACCCATGTCCTTATTTCGAATAGAGTTTAAGTCCCTTGTTCTAGTTATAGTTTCACAATACCATGGGATGGATCTATTCACATCACCAAGGGAAATGTTATAAAATAACCTGCACTAAAATGAATATCTCAAACACATTTTGCAAACTAACCTGGTGTTTCAAAGTACATTTAAAATGTGAGCTTCAAATACACATCATAGTCTCTTTCATGTACTGCACCATCCTTGTTTTTTCATGACCTTCATGTCCCAAATGGAGTGTACATTAATCAACTACATTTCCGGATGATTTTAGTTGGGTTGCACCATGAATCATCTGGCACCTCCTAATTTCTTGTTTCACACAAGGACCTACAACATCATGCTCACCCTTTATGTTCCCTGTTTCAAAAAAGATCCAAGTATGTTGAACTTTTTCCTCTTTACGAAAATGACTCAACCAATAGAAAGAGCTTGCATATTTGAACTACCTCGTACATCCATCTAATCAAAACTAGTGTTCTTTAAATTAAGCCTCATTCTTTTTGAACTAGTCATAGGTCAACCCAAAGCAATGTTGAATAAAACAATGTGTCATGTTAACGATCATAACTGACATAAAAATAGTACTCCGTAATGACATTGTGTTACTGGAGAGTAATATCCCTACCATAAATTCTTTACTGAGCATGCATGTACAACACATGTATTAATATAGACATGTGTTCAAAGTGATAGTACTCATTCTATAACTTAGTCCGAGGAGAAAATGTGTAGTTCTCAACCAAGTATACCACTAATAATATTGTGCTTGGCTTGAAGGCTTCACGAGAATTCTTTAATTTAAAAAATTGTTATCTGGAACTATGAGAGAGTTTGATACATTTATAAATATGTCTTTAAAACTTTTCCATGAATTCTGGAAAAATAATTTCATCCTCAACTAATTTTATCCTCTTAGATGACATAACTCAAGAAGACGATGCATCCATGGTAACATATTCATATCTCTTCCACCTAATTGTGATATATGAAAACCAAAGTTGAGTGTTAGCTAGAATATTTCATCTCCTGCAGACAGCAAGGTGTTCCACTGGTTTGAATGGTTCAGATCCAGAACAAATAGATCACAGAGGCTGATAACTCTCCCTGGACGTTGTAGATATCTAGAATACAAGGCTTTGATAGTCCACCTGTGTACCTACAAAAAACTGAACACGAAACGAATCAAAGCAACCAGAATATGATCTACTAATCTATGTTAGTGACTAAGGAATCTAGCAATATATATCTGAAATCAAACATCAACAATATATATGGGACAGAAAATCAACTTGCATTAGAAATATGAAGAAGTTTAAAACCAAGCCTTAGTGTTGACATGCATCTCCATGAAACCAGCTCTTCATCCCCAAAAGCTCCAACTCTAGATCTCTATGCTCTCTCCAAATGATCTTGGTCCAAGGATCAATCCAACAGCATAACAATACCTTCAATGTTCTCTCCTCAACCATGGCTATGAGCTCATATTTATAGGGCTTTAATGGATAGAGATGGTTGTGAAATTAGTGGGTGAGGTGGCCTCTAAGATCCTAGGATGAGGGATCTCGAGCTCAACCAACCCACAACAGTAGGGATAAGGCAGTACACGAGGCTTATCATCTAGAAGCCTCGAGAAACTTCTCTTTTTCCCTTTTTACCCAGGGTATCGCGCTTCTCCTTCTATGACAGAGCGTTTCTGGTAATAACCGCCTATGGACCAAGGGAAATGGGTGGTGGCACCGTTTGTGGACAACCGATGAAAGGTGATACGAGCAGGGGTACCACTCTTGGATAAAGGGGCATGCGCAGTGCTGGGAATTTGTATGACAGATTGATGAAAAACCATTTAGTTTCCACTCCAAAAGTTGGGATTCAGGGCAAGTAGGTATGTCAAATTTCTTATCACATGATGGTGACAGGATTTTGGTATAACATTGAGTTGATCGATGGGGAAATTTAGATGGGAAAATTCCAAATCACCACTGTCAGGATAATTTTTCCTAGTTATACATATTTTTTTGAAAAGAAAATCATCGAGATTCCTTTTTCACAGTATGATATAAAAAAATATCACACTATGGGAAGAGGTTGTTGGACCTACCAATGAGTTTTTAAAAATTATATATATGTTTCACAATAAAGTTAGAATTCTACATGGTAGCAACAAAAACAAGTGTCTTGAATTGTTTTCTTTGTATTACCCCATGGTTTAATTTTGTCAAACATGATAATATATATCTTAACACAAGGATTGGTCTCTTTAAATTATTCAAACAACACAAATCATGTCATCTTCATAACGTGCTTACAATGCTCTACATAAATTCCTCTAGATAAGTATTTTTGAAGTACATGCTTGCAATCCGGTATGGAATGAGAATGATTGTCCTAAAAATATTACCACTTTTTTTTAATTTCTTTGGAAATTTTGTCTCAAAAGGGTTTCTTGCAAATGAGGTCCCAATAAGCAACCTCATTATCTTCATCTATTTGGACCTTGAATTTAGTATATTTGTGCTGACACAAACCTCAACCAATAAAAAGCAGTTGAAAGGGGTTCCCTCTCTGTCAACACTCAACTCGTCGTGATCTCCATGAGCATTGGCCCAAGTAGGTTTTACCCTATCCAGCAACACACATAGAGCGGATGAAGTCTCACCCGAGATGTTCAAGGGAGGGATAACCGAACCAAGTTTCCCTAGAAAAGGATCGGACTATGGGCATCGATAATTCATTTGTCTATCTATCAGATCTAGTCATTTTCTTAACCATTTATCATTCATATCGCATAATTCATTTATCACAGTAATAACCATGCTAATTGTGTAAAAATATCTAATCAAATAACATCATTCATAAGCATTAAACATCCCATCATAGATCCATGTCGCATACATTCACCATAAGATTGCAAGAAAAAAAAGACAGGAAGAGACAAAAGTTCAGATCAACATCTTTCTCATCATATTAGCCTCTACGCAATCAGCCATAGATTCAAACAAACAACAATTCAACTGAGCCTTGAACTTTCAATTCTTACCCATCACTCAATCATAACCAATAGATGCTTATATTCACAATTCTTATTCTATTTATAGGCTTGCGCCTTTACATTCATGGTCCAATTTTAACTAAATCCTAGCTGATTTATCAACTAGTGACCAATATCTGCAAAATATGGTCCAAAAGTATAAAATTGACATAAAATATTCAAAAATAGTCTATATTCTGCCTTACGCACTGTCTTTGTCTTGTGTGCTATCTTCCGAGTTGGAGCAACATCCATGATGTTGCACAACTTACCCCAAACCCCTGGCAACAGGCCCCCAACATAGTCTTGTGGCTCGCGCTCGAGCCATGTCACATAGACATGGTGTACTAGTTGATTTTGATATTGAAGTCTTCGTACTGCGGAGAAATTTCTAATACTTGCGTCTTGATTTTCTCAGCAAGGTCCTGACATGCAAGCAAATCCTACTTTAACAGGTGCTCCACCATATTGGCATTTACTTCCTTCTTGTCGTCCTACATAGCCTACATCACAACGACTGATTTTACCGATAGTTGAGCTCCAATTTATTGGAACTCGTCAAGCTAGTCACTGCATTTTCACTGTCGATCCTGTGCTTTTCCAACTCACTGTTGTAGCTCCTTTAGCTCTACCAACCGCGTGATTGACACAAGTGGTGGCATGGTCCTCAATGTTGTTTTCAATGTTTCCAACTAGTTCTCACCCTCTTGGAACTTCTTTGTAAGTTTCTTTGGCTATTCATCTTGAACGACACTACCCCAAAATTGTGTTGTTTCTTTTGTGATCTTTTTAGCCTCCTGCTCGATCTCTTCAAAATGTGTCTCTATCTCGTCGATGGAACTCTTCTGTTCTGCAACCTGATTTAGTAGTGTGTCTATGTAAACCATAGCATTCAACAGCCTATTTTCCAACTGAAGCTGCGCGATCAATTCCCCAAGTCACTTGGCCTTGTAGACTGCATCCAGTTTCATCGTACTTTCATGGACGTACTGGAAGGAATTTGTAATGGCCTCTTCTACTTGCCCCAGACTAGTGAAGAGCTACGCCTTCTCAACCACAAGGCAGTCAGTTTATTTCTTCAACTCTTATTGTTTCCTTCTCGCGACACAATTCCTCTACTGCTTTCCACAACATCTCCTCTTCTTCGTGCGACCAGAGATACTGGTCACCGATTTCCTTCTATCGATCAGCCAACTCCTGGTTGGAGACCCATTGTATATGCACTAAGGTCTGGGTGTATAATTTATTGATATCCACCGTGATGCTCTGCAATTGCTGCAATGAGGAGTTCACATATTCTTGCCCAGCGTCGATTGAATTCAAGGGAACCTGAACGTTCTTGGCACACTACTCAGTGCTAATCGATGCATAGTCCTACACAACTACACTTTCTCATCCTTTTCATGAAACAACATTATATATAGAATCTAACTTGGTGTGTACCTCAACAAAACCTTCTTGGGAAGACTTCCACATTTCCCTAGCTACAGTATCAGATGATTCAGTGAAAACCTTAATAAGCCTCTGTAATTGTGCCTCCATCATGGATCTGGTACTATTGCTCGCATATTGTTCCATTGGTTGCTTCTTCTTTATCTCTTTGAGGATGTGTTTCACTTCAATGTCAACAGGAGTTTCTATTGATGATTCGCCATCAGAGTCATGGTGACTCTACTGGCCAGATCCTCTTACTAGATCATCAGGTGCATTTATTGGTGGTCCTGATGATACTTTGCTGGTGCTAACCGGCTCCCTCCATGTTCCAGGCCAGTCATCAATCGCTGCCTCTAATTCCTCATCCATTATTTTATAAGAAATTGGTAACCACGACTGAACTGGGTTGCGGCAAGCTTGGACATGAATGGTGTGCGGTCTTATGGCGAACTGAATGATCCTATGATATTTAGTTGCGACCTCATTGGTCAGACAGAGAATTTTGATAGCTATCGCCTATACCACTTCCCAGTATATCCAAAATTGGACTGCATAATACTCTTGCCGACTGGGCTCCTCTACCCACCACAAGTTTTGATACCGTGCGCCTTTGCACACCTTGACAGCTTCAACTTCCATCCTTTGGTATTCCTCTGGCTCCATCCAAGCCAGTAATGCAATCAAGATCAATAACCAGCTGTATGTGAAAGGTAGTTCTCCAGCGTGAACTTCTACCCCATCCTCAGTCAACTGGTTCAGTAAGAAAAGGGACCAGTTCATTTATACCCCTTCTACGCATTATTGGGCACATGCAATCACCTCTGAAATGCACTAGATGGGGCGATTCTTATAGATGATCTTATTGGCTAGGATTCGTGCAGTGATATGTACCATCCTATCATTATATCTATTAATGTGATATGCCCTGCCATCGTGATGCAAGTCATACCTCTGCTTTAATTGTGCAGCTATCCTCTTGTCATTATCCTTTCCCCTGAAATATTGTGACGGGTCCAGCCCATCCTTTGGAAACCCCGTTATCTTTGAGATCAAGTCCACCGTAATCACAATTGGTGTGTCTAACCATAGCGTTCTTCCATGAAAGCAAGACAAAAGTTTCTTGATGCACACATTTTATTCATTTAGCTGCCCAAAATGCGGCATGTTAATGAGCCCCATCAACGCATATTTATCCAACCCCTATGCCCATGGTTGCGGGATACACACTATGGGCACTCCTGCGACTGAAAGAAATGACTCATAGGGATCATTCGCTACATCCGCAACATCAACAGATCATGATTCTCATACTTCATCTTCATCAAGGCTAGTACAATATCAGTGGTGCACTACATCCTTTTTCACAACGTTGGAATTTTTGGCTGATACTTCTGATTCTTTGTTAACCGCTGAGGCTGTGCACCAGGTTAGGTGGGAGTGATGTAACCCAGAATTTCCTTTATAGAGACTCCAATGTGAACCGCTGATTCTATGGTGCTAGAGCTAGATGGCCCCGTCTAGGCATTTGCATATTCCTGTTCCCTCACCAATGTCCATGTTTTCCTCTTCATCGATGCTAGGGAGATGGGTTTCTGCTTGCTTTGCTTCTTCGTCAGGATGGAGGATGATCCGACCTGCATACTGGAAATTCTTTGACAATGGTAACCGGTCTAATAGGAGAGTCCCTTTCACTAGAAATTTCTACTGTGTCGGGGTTACTCTGCATTCTGCAACAATTTCCCATAGTCGGAGACACTCTCACCTTCACTCTACAACTCTCACAATTCACTCGTTAACACTGGAACTCAATGCTACTTCAACACTCTTTGAAACTCAACTTAACACAATGATTATTTTTACATGCATTGAGCACCTTCTTATAGCATCCATTCGATCCATTATTCATCATTACCAAATCAACTATGGTCATCATGACTAAATCTTGCATTAACTACCCAAATATGCTGTCGATTATGTCATCCCAACGGTCGGATTTACCATCAATACGCATTACTTCAGCAAGCACCCCCGATTAACTATCTTAATTGTGCTTCATTTACTGATGACTTGACTATTTCACGACCTTACATCTATCATGACAGAGCTTCCTAACTGTGCTATGGACCCCCCTACTTGCGCATCCACTTCCTCCTGGGGTGCCCTTCCTCTTGCTATCTATCTATTTCTTTTTTTTCTTTTTCTTTTTATTGCGCAATGCCTTAATAACTATATGATTCTGGCCCTGTCCTGTAGGGATTCAGGAGGCTACCATTCACTAATTTTGGCAGCATTGCTCCATCTAATTGTTGTAATTGAACTCCCCTCCCAGAAGTAATTGAATTAAAAAGATATGGATCGAGCCAATGCATCTGTAACTTACCTGGATGCTTCAAGAACTTGCTGTCATAGAGAAACACTAAATCTCCTTGTTGAAACTGTTTGTTTTTTATATGGAGATCATGCCAAGCCTTCTATCGATCCATCTCGACACACTCATGGAACCCTACAATAAAGTGGTCCTCTTAAAGTTGTATCAATTGTGCCATACTCTCTTCTAGTGCTGCTTCATCATCCATGCCTGTCACAGTGGGAATGCGCAGACTAGGAACAACATATTCCATAGGTATGACTACTTCTTTCCCATTCACCAATTTGAACGGTGTTTTCCTTGTCAATCTCTTGCAAGTGGTGTGATATGCCCACGACACTGCTGGAATCTTCAAATCCTAGTCATCACGGTTAGCGTTACATACCTTTGTAAGTGCCTGCTCCAAGATCTTGTTGAATGCTTATATAGTCCCATTCTCCTGCGGATGATATGGTGTACTTTTCTTATGTTGTATCTGCAATTCTTCTGTCAATTCTCTTATTGTCCAGTTGATAAAATGACTACCTTGGTCACTCATTAATATCCTTGGACATCCAAACTGCGTCACGATGTTGTCAAACAGAAATCTTGTTGATGTCACAGTTGTGCAATCCAAAACTGGTGCAACCTTTTCGCATCACTTCAAGTAGTCTATTGTCATGATTATGTGCCATGCACCATTTCTCTTCCCATGTGGGTTGAGTGGACCCAAAAAATCCACAACCCATTTATCAAAAGGTTGCAAAGTTACCTGGGGTACCAACGACATCTCATCCCACTGCGATGGTTTTCTAGTGCGTTGATAGACACTGCAATTCCATGCATAATATGCTGCATCATTATATAAAGTGGGCCACCATAGCCCTACGCAAAGCACCTTTCTTGTAGTAGCACAGACCCCGTAGTGTCCACCAGCGACTCATGCATGTGCTTCCTACAGAATCTACTCTTGTTCATGTGGTAGGACATCACATCTCCGTAAAATTTCATCTGCTCCAAGCTTACACAAGTGTTCAGCAATCAACTGAAAATCAGAGGCTTTAAACACCAACTACTTCTTTTGACTTATTGAAGGTTCTTCTGGTCCAAACCCTGTCACCAAAAACTTGATTATTGGAGCATAATAATCATCTTCCATGTCAACTTTGAATAACTGCACATCAGGCAGTCCTTCTTCAATATTGGTAGGCTCCTCTCTTGTCTTGATTCTGGAAAAATGATCAGGTCCAACATTCAAGCTACCCGAATTTACAATTATTTCAAAATCAAACTCTTGAAAGAGAAGTAGCTAGTGAGATATCTTCCCCTCCAACACAGGCTTCTTGACCAGATACTTCAATGCAGAATGGTCAGTAAAAATCTTGAAGTGACCACCTAAAATGATAACTTCCTACTAGCGAAAACGATCGGGTGATCCAGGTCTCCTTCACCCAACTGCATGAGCACTACCTAACGCAATAGAAGAGGAATCAACACGAACATGGAACTCCATTTTCCAATATAGGAATACACGTATTGGCATGAAAGCCATATTGGTCTTTAGTGTGTCAAAGATACCTTGACATTCTGGACTCCATACAAATACAACACCTTTCTTCAATAGTTTCTCCATAGGGGCAGTAATCGCAACATATCCTCTACTGAATTTGCGATAATACCCAGTGTGCCCCAGCATTTCCCTAAGCATCTTAACATTTTTCGGTGGTTGCAAACTCAAAAAGAGCACTATCTTCACAGGATCAACCAATAATCCTTTCCTGCACACAATGTGACCCAATAGTATCCCAAATGCTGCGCAAAAAATGCACTTCTTGGAGTTCAGCATGATCAAATGGTGTCGACACCTTTCTAGTATCAGTCAAAGGTTTTCCAAATGATCCTTGATTAGACCATACATTGTCCAATCATCCATGTATACCTATAGGAAATTCTAGATGAAATATTTAAATGCCGTGACAACAACTCGGAAAAATATTGCAGGCACATTCTTTAGCCCAAAAGCCATCACTGTGTATTGGAAGCAACCCCATTCTGTAACAAATGTCGTGTTAGGTCAATATTTCATTGCAATTATGATATGGTGATAACCAGAAAAGCCATCTATAAAAGAGTACATTTCCTAACTTCCTACTCCTTCAAGTACTTCATCAGTGAATGGTGTCGAAAATGGGTCATGCATACATGAATCATTCAATTTTATGAGGTTGATACAGATTCAAACTTCACCAGTCTTCTTGTCTTGGACCACCATAGGATTGATCCATTCTAATTCTTCTACAGGCTCAATGATTCCAACATCCAACATCTGGTCAATTTCATCCTTAAATATTTCTTTGTATCATGGATGCAAGTGATACGTCCTCTGTCCCACCGATTTTGCATCTGGATTTAGTGGGATTTTCATTTCCCCTACGTGACCCAATATCCCTTTCATTTCTGAAAACTTTGTCGGAAATAGATCTTGAAACTCATGTACCAGATAGGTGATCTTTTCCATGGTCTCTTCATCCCAATAGTCCCCAACACTTGCAAATTTCAGATTCTCTTCCGTCCTAATGTTAGCTATTATAATCTTCAGTGGTTGATTCATGGGATCAGTCGGTAAATTTGGTGCTACAACATCCCTACTCCCTTCGATCTTCGTAATATTGATATTCTATAACTCATCATCATCCTTAGGTTTGCCAGACACATTATAACATTCCATCATTTCCTTCATGTGGCAATGTGCATGTGGATCCATAGGATATGTGACTGGCACAACTTTTAATACACATCTTGGATGATCTGAAGTGCATTGTTGACTTCAGGATTGACATCTGCGAAACTAAATGTATGGGTGAAACAAACCATCATCTCCTCCAAAGTGGTTATTTCTCTACGTAGATCTTCTGATACATACCATGAGATTGGCATTTCATCCAAGGTGTGAATAAAGGCATGGACCCGTTCATCTTATGTTCGTGATGCCCACAATGTTTGGCATTCTGTCAAATGGCCGCTAGGGTCATTTCTCCCATCATACTTCCTAGTGTGATACACCTTTGTGTTTCCAAAGAGAAATGTCATCAACCATCAACACTGCACCCATCTAGTAATTTTATTTTTATAAGTCACCCACCATAAGACTAGAGTATCCTTCTGTGCTTCCTCTATTACCAACAATCGTTGCGGTTTCAAGACCTTTTCTTCAAACTCCATTAAGAATGCTGAAAGTTTGAGTATCCCTTAATAAACTGGTAATTTAACTATCTCAGTTGCGACATGGCACATCGACTGTGTGACCAGACCGCATTTCCTGAATGACACCTCATGCATGCGGTTTTTCCCGTTTTCTAATGCATCTTCAGAGTCAGAGGATGCAGAACTAGCATTTCACCAGCCGAGTTCTCCATCAGCAGTTGGGTGGATATAATATTCATAGATGATGTAAGCATGATCACATCCCCTAACAACTTCATCCTTTACTGGTTCAATTTATCGTCGTCCTTTTTTGGGATCCATAGGCGCGATGACTCTAATGTCTTGGTTCTCAAATTTCATCATTCGCTTCTTGAAGTTAATCATTGTCATACTATCATTGGCCCATCCAATCCCCAACAGTGCGGGATAGGAGCCTTCACCATTAACAACTTCAATTACATCAAAATCAACATAGGTCTTCATACCTTCAACATCTATGACCAGGTTAGATACCCGTCCAATTGGTTGTACCTTAGCCTGATTAGAAAAGTGCAAATGCATAGGGGACCAACCCAATGTCGGCCTCCCCATATTTTTCCATGTCTGCTTTGTTAGGATATTTACATTTGAACCTAGATCCAGAATGAACGAATCGACTTCATAGTCCCTAATCTGAATATTCATGCACATCTCTTTTCCTGTCTTTTTCTTGTGTAAAGAGTTCACCGTGGAATCCTTATGTTCCTTACCTGGGTAGTGCAACAAATTTTCAATCTTGGCTAGAGAACCGGGATCATGTGCCAGTGATAAAAAAACTCTCAAAGAAGTGCTGCAAGGTACCATGCTGCCGTGATAGTCCTGCCTCTAGTGAAGAATCAAAAGAAGAAGGAATTTCATAGATAGGTGACTTACCAAGATTTCTTTCGATCATGTCTCGAGCTCTAAAAAATGTTCCCTTTTCAATTGCGATATCAAATGACACCTTCTTCTGTCTAGCCAATCGAATCTATGGGTGGGGACCATCCTCTCCTATTGTGGCTTCTGCACGGGTGACAACGACAACATCAATATCCTCTGTTCTGGGCTCTGCTAAGATCGTCAGAACTGTCGGCCCTTGATTTTGGTTCATCAGTGAATTCTGAGTCAGCAACAGATTCTGGTTCAACAGAGGGTTCATAGGTTGACTCACAATCTAATTCTGAACTGGAACTTGATTCTGAGCTTGGTTCTACAACCGATTCTGATTTTGTAGCTGATTCTGAGTCTGTAACTAGTTCTGATTTTGCAACTAAGCAACGATCTTGATGCTGGACTTCAATCCACTAATGTAGATTAAACCTTGAGTTTATGTCAATCCAGAGTTTGTAGACTTAGAGGCATATCCAAGTATAAGGACTCAAAGCTAGACCTAACTGGAATTCTAGTTTACTTATGAAATAAACCTATTGAAAGATTAAGATACTGTGACTTGAAAACACAAAAACTCCCTTACAGAATCAGTTTCATTTGATTTATCAGTTACACAACAAGTTATATGTGAAATATTCTGAGATAATAAAAAAATTAAACTTAACCATAAACTATGGATTACAAGACTCTGCCTATTATCTCAACGTTGAATGAACAATCAAACATCAATTTCCCTTACAGGAAAGCATTCGCAATGTATAACTATTCTTAATACTCCATCATTAAATAGGCAAGCAATGTACAGCAATGTGAGATAGTAGTCTGAACCATTCCTACAGCATATCACTAATGAAATAACAGAGTTTATAAAACTGATTCAAAACAATCCAACTCATTCTATAATAAAGAAATCGAATTCTACAGGAATTAAAAACATACCACTGGCAACAATCCAAATCATTTTATAGCAACAATCCAAATCGTTCACTGGCGATTGAAATGTGTGCAGACTTGACAAAGGGGGCCCTCCAATGCCTCGTTTACACACGCAGAGAGAATCACAGAGCTTAAACTTCAAGTATATTCACCATAGTAAATCGAGCATACACAGTAATAAAACAACGCAGTTCAAAACAGTATGCGTTTTCTGTCTTTGAGAGCGATCCTTTTCCCCTTCGTCTCATCAAATACTTATACAAAAATTTTAAAAACTAGAAATGCTATTAATCTGGAAAGCTAATTATGAATTACAATCCTTGAGATCCTCTATCAGATCCATGAAAATAGAAAAAATCGAAGCTGCCCTGCTTTTGTGCTGAGTGGTAACATAGGTGGTCATCTTTGACCGTCATTGACTCAACACCTGTGAGAGCCACATCATGTATTCGTTGGAAGTTTAACCATCATTGGACACTGAGGATCATTTCCCCATCTTTCAATTCACACCTAGCTGACCTGCAAGTATCCAACCTAGGGGACATTACGGGAAGTTAGCACATCCTGTAATTCTGAATAAAAACTTTAGTTTAAATGCCTTAAAAAAACTCATAATTCAATTTGTTAAAAAGCAATGACATTTATACCTTTGAACAAAGTTTGTGGGTGAAATTAAGGATTTATAAATCAGCATGAAGGTTTTATGGAGGGAATTGAAAGATATTTAGATGACAAAAAGAGGTCAAAATGGTGCCCAACACTCGACCTGCCATCTTGCAATTAACTGTGGGCAGTTTTTCAACAGTATGCTCAATCATCATGCAGTATGTACATTAGCATTGCAAATGTGGGAAGTACCTTTGGTAATTCCCAAATACCCCACAATTGTAACATTGGACAGATCCATGACCTCGTCATCCCCCTCTTCCTAGGAATCATCTGCAAAATCCTCCTTGCTACTGGTACTATGGCTGATCCATTTGTTGTGGTGAGGGATTAGGCTACTACTGAACAAAGTGCGCTTCTTGAACATAATGTGGCTGTAGCTGAGGCATCACCATTTGATTATACTGAGGATGTGGTGCGAACTATGGCTACAGCGTAAACTGCGGTTGTGGATGCGATGGTATAAATTGCATCTGCGAAGGTGGTGTATACTGTGGTTGTGGTTGAGATCTTACTAGTTGAGGCTATGGCTACGGTTGTTGTATTGCACGGTGATATTTTCCCTTAAAAATGTATGAATCATATTTTCTTCCCTGAAGCAGGTCATATGCATGACAGTATTTATCTTCATGCCCCACGGATCGACAAAATGAACAATATAGGTTGGATGGATTTGATACTATCTTCTGCATATATCTACACTCTTTGTTTCAGTGTCCATATACTTGACCTATGTGACACCATGGTACGCTTTCACAACTCAGTGGATTCGGTGCCCTGGATAGAAGATAATTCGATAAATAAGGGCAAGTATCTTTAGTGTGTCCATCTGCATGACAATGAGTACACCAATGATCTTCGTGATTCTTGTTCCCCTTCTTAATGTCTCGCAACTGCAGCATTAAGTTTGTTAGTTGTGCCTGAATTAGGTTCATTCCAGCTGCATTTTCCCCAATAGGTGAAGCTTCCAACTTCATTGCGATCTCCAGAGCCTCGCTCTGTGTCGCGATATTCTTCTGCATCAATGGTTGATGGATATGAGGTACCAAGGCTACGATAAACCATTATTTATGTTGAAAATCGCTCATATCAAAAATGACTCTCGCCATCAATGTCTTAAATCTTTGATCGAAGTCCCAAACAGTCTCATTAGGAAACTTCTTAATATTTTTTAACTCAGTAATGTATTGCGCCTCATATTTAGGTTTCCGAAATTATTCGATCAGTCCCCTCCAAACTTCATCCAATTTTTTTGCAGGGCCCCCCATAGGAACCTGTCTAAATTCATGTACCAATCTAGCACACGACCACGTAGAGTAGTCGCCAATTGGCCTTTCTTGGCGTTATCATCTGTGGATTGTCTAACAGTCCATACTGCCTCGTAGAGAAACCAAGACTATTCGATATTGTCTGTCCCATTTCCATGAAAGAAAGGTAACTTTATGTCATCTCCTGCCATCCTGGGCCTTCTTCCTGTAGGCGTTGACCTACTACTAGAATTTTGTTGACACGCCGGGCAAGTTGATGTAGAATTTGTGTTTCTTCCTAAGTTTGAAGTAGTGCGTGTAGGAGTGGGTACGCTTCTTCTAGGGTTTGATATTACCATTTTCCTGGGTATATTCTAGGTCTGGTTGTCCTCTTCATCACTGTAGGGTCTTTTTGTGCCATGTGGTCATCCTTTGCGATATTGCGGTTTAATCGCAACAAGACCTTCTCTTGTCCTCTTCCTCTTCTCTTGTTGAAACCTTTCTCCTTCCCTTGTACAACCACTTTCTTCCTCGGCTCCCCTCACAGTATCGTTGAAACTTTCACCCATATACCCCTTATCTTTGCATTCGTCGCCCCCCTTTAGTTGTGGTATCCACCAGATTTCGACAACTCTAGGTGCATCTTTAGTATACCCTTTTTGGAGACAAGCATTTTAATTGACAATTGTAGATACAATAAGAACCTACCTTTAGTTCCATTGAAAAATTCCCTTTAAGCTTCGCTGTAGGACTTGGTAGTGTTGACTGTAAACTTAGTTATATATCCTTCTAGGATACTACCCAGCCAGACCTCAACAGATCACAACATTTTGTTGTTAGTTTCTTGTAGCTCTTAGATCAATTCAGGGGTCCAGGGTGTTGGTTCGCCTCCTTGGAAATTTGTCTTCTTGTATGTGAATTGTGCCAACCACTCGTACAGTATGATGGAAAAATCACAGAAAAAATACTCATGAGGACCGTCATGTATCTAATTCTCCAACCACCTGTTTGTCGTCAGTCCCCGATTTTGGTTTTCTGCTTCAGCAAATTTTCGCAGCTTCTGATCAAACCAATCTTAAATTTCTGGTCATTCGCATGCCACATCCAATCTTCAATTTTTGGTCGCATTGGATGCCACATACCCCCCTCTTAGCCGCAACTAGGTCCCAACAATGGAACCATTTGCTGGCACAAACCCTAGCAAATAAAACCCAATCGACAGGGGTTCCCTCTCTGTCGACACTCAACTCACCGCAATTTCCCTAAGCATTGGCCCAGACACTAAACTTGACAACTCGATATAGCTGGATCTTCTGCTGGCGGGTGTTCTTGATCTATGTGTCCATAATCCGATCAGTTGTGGCTTGTTCCATACAGTCGGGGTTTAACTCTGTTGGTGTGAGTCGTTCTGCCACGTCTGATGTGTCCAGTAGAGGTGGAAAGTAGGGGCGAAGGCGGTCCACATTGAAAACTAGGTGCAGACCAAGGAATGGTGGAATACTAAGATCGAAGGCATTGTCCCCGACAGCCTTGGTGATGGCATATGGCCCATATCGGAGCGAGTGAAGCTTACAGTGGGGTCCAGCGAGGCGCTCCTTCTGCAAATGTAGCCACACTTTGTCACCCAACTGGAAGTTGTGTTGCGCCCGATGCTGATCATGTCATTGCTTGTACTTAACATTGGATCTGTCCAATATGTCATGAACCTGTTGGCGAATGTGCTAAATGTGCTCAATGAAGTTGTTTTCCTTGGAAACTTCAGACTAGATATGAGCTGAATCAGCCTGAGTAGCTGCAAATGGCATGGCTACATCAATGGGACATAGTGGCTGGAATCCCAAGCCCACTTGAAAGGGGCTGTGGTTAGTTGAGCTATGGAGGGCCCGGTTATAGTTGTGTTGTACATAGGGGAGGCTCTCATCCCATGTGCGTGGATTCTTTGAGTTGTACATGCGCAAAATGTGTACGATCATCCTGTTGACGACCTCTGTTTGGCCATCAGTCTGGGGATGGAAATTTGTGGACTTCGTGAGCTTGGTGTCTAGCATTGACCATAGACTAGACCAGAATGTACTAAGGAACATGTTGTCCTGGTCTAAGATTATAGATTGTGGGATCCCAAAGTGTACCCACACTCATTCAAAGAAGAGTTTAGTAGTGGTTTCTGCTGTGATATTCTTCTTGCAGGCCGCCATTATGGCCATCTTTAAGAATCCATTAATGACCACAAACACATAGTCGTTTCCGTGCTTAGTAGAAGGAAGGCCTGACATGTAATCCATGGAGATGGATTCCTAAGGTCGACTAGGGGTAGGCAACGGAGTATAGAGGCCTTGCTTCTTGATGGATGGTTTGGCAATGGTGCAAGCAGTGCAGTATCAGATGTACTTCCTAACGTCCTGTCGAAGGTTCGGCCAATAGAAATACTTCTACAGTACTGCCACTGTTTTCTCGACCCGAAATGCCCAACGACCCGATTGTAGTGTGCTTCCCAAATCATCTTGGCACGCTCACTTAAAGGAACACAAAGGTGTCCCATGTGACATAGTAGTACATCCTAGAGGTGAAATTTTGGAACTTGGTTTCCCTCCAAGAGCATTTGGTATGTGTGGCTGAATTATGGATCGCTCTTTTGTAGAGAAGCGAACAATCAGAAGTCTCGTGCCCACAAGAGTTGAGCACACTCATTATCGCCATGATCGATGGTCGACTGAGGCAGTCTGTAACATTATTGGTGCTTCCCTTCTTGTGCTTGATGTTCAAATGAAACTGTTGTAGATATGTGGACCACTTCTGATGGCGATCATTTTGTAACTTCCCTTGTGTCTGCATGAATTGCAGGGGTCAGTGGTCTGTGTGGATGATCATTTCCTTCCCCAAAATGTAATGCTTCCATTTTCGGCAAGCCTATACAATGGAATACATCTCTTTGTCATAAGTGGGATATTTGTGAACTGTGTCGGATAGTGTCTCACTGTGATATGCCACTGGATTCCCTTGTTGAGTAAGGACTGCCCCAATAGCATAGTCAGAGGCATCTGTCTCAATCTCAAATGGTTGTTGCAAGTCTGGTAATGTGAGCACTGGGGCACAGCAGAGGCGATGTTTCAATTCTGCAAACGCCTTCTGCTGATTTTCTGACCAAAATAATTTTGCTTCCGCTCCTCCCTTGGTGACTTGACTCAAGGGCCAAGTGATATGAGAGAATCCCAACACGAACCTGCGGTAGAAATTAGCAAGGCCCAGAAAGCTGCGAAGCTCTATTAGAGTAGTTGGGGCTGGCCAATCCCGAATGAATTGGATCTTGGTTGGATCCACATGTACCCCACACTCATCAATAATGTATCCCAGATACTGAACCTGAGTCATGCCAAAAGTGCACTTATCCAAATTGGCACACAACTTGTGCTGCCGCAATGTTTGGAGGACCTATCGGATGTGGTGGAGGTGCTCTTCCCAAGTCTAGCTAAAGATTAGGATGTCATCCAAGTACACTATTACAAATGAGTTGGAGAATGGCCGCAAGATGTCATCCATCAGTTTCATGAAGGTTGCAGGAGCATTCGTTAGCCAAAAAGGCATGACCAACCATTCGAAAAGGCCCTCCTTGGCTTTGAAGGAATTCTTCCACACATCGGTCGATTCGATCGGTACCTGGTGATACCCGAACTTTAAGTCGATCTTGCTAAAATATTTTTCCCCTTTAAGCTGGTCCAGGAGGTCATCAATCCGTGGGATCAGGTACCTATTCTGGACAGTGATCTTGTTTAACACCCGATAGTCAATACAAAGTCTCCAAGTCCCATCCTTCTTCTGTACCAACACGATTGGGCTCCGACAGGGCGATGAACTTGGCCGGATGTGACCCTTCTGCAGCAACTCCTGAATTTGCCTCTTGATTTCATCATTCTCCAAAACAGAGCGTCGATAGATCGGTCCATTGGGCAGCAACGCACCTGGGGTCAGATCGATGGGGTTCTTGATCTGACAATGGAGAGGCACCCTGGTGGGTGAGGTGAATATGTCCTGGTACTCCTCCATGACCTTGTCCATTTGCTGTTGTCGTGCAGAGGGGCCCTGTCTGGAGGTTTTGGCCATGATCTTCTTCTTGGAGGTTGTGGCCACAATCTTCTTCTTGCCCTATGGGTGGATCATCAAGAAAACAAACTTACCGGTTTTGGAAATAATCTTACTGCATTGTTTTGCAGTAACCAAAGAGATAGCGGCAGGGGGTGGTACCTCTGGTATCCTGTACAAATTATTTCCCAATGTAATAATAATAGCGCGAGGCCAAGACTCATACACAGCATGTCACTTCCATAAGTATGGTTGACCTAATAATACATCACAAACATCAAGAGGAGCAATATCACATAATACCTCATCGGTGAAGGGCTTGATGCTATAGGGAAGGCAACATTACTGGTTGACGCAGAGATATCGTCCTTGGTGAAGCCACCCGATGGTGTACAGTTGCGAGTTTGCTATGGTTGGTAGACCCAACTGCTTCACAACCCCTACTGAAATCAGGTTCTTTTGTCTCCCACTATCGACAATGAACTGTAGCGTGGAACCCTTTACCCACATCTGGGAGTGGAAAAGACGCTCCTCCTCCTCTGAATCTTCTGGTTCTTCCTTTTGGATCTTTGTGCTAGAAATGGTGGCGTTGGGGTCTGCATCGATAATCTTCTTCTCGCTGTCATTCCCCTTCTCAGGTTCTGATTCAGTGTCAGAGTATGTATCTGATTCAGAAGCCTTTATCTCGGCCACCAGTGAGTGCTTAGCCCGACACTCACTTGTGTTGTGAGTGGGGCTCTTATGGAACTCGCACCACTTTCCCGCTTCCTTCTTCGGCTTTGCAGTGTTGCTCTTTGTTTGTGTCTTTGGTAAGTTTTCTTGAGTCTCCATGCCTTGGATGTGCCCTTGGTTCTACGGTTTAGGGGAACCTTTCCCTTGCTTCTGATTCGCAGATCCAAAGTCTCGCTTTTTCTATTTGAATTTTTGCTCAATTTTGGAAACATACCGATATGCCGTACCAAGCGAGGAGATGTCGAGGAACTCCATTTCCTCCTGAATGTATATGTGCAGACAACTGCGGTACTTCAGGACCAAATATTTCTCTGAATTTTTGATACCCAACTTGGTGCGCATGGTATGGAGCAGATTCGTCAGCTCATGCACATCTTGATCTCTTTGCTGTCGCAGCGTAGTCCATTGGATTTACTTGTCCTCATAGCTCCCCACCGGATAATATTGTCCCTTTATGGCATCTCATAAATAATTCCAAGTGGGAATGCCCGAGAAAAGAGAGGGTTCCTCCTCATCCTTTCTGGCACAGTAGGTTTCCCACCAGTCCTTGACATGGGGAGCAGCTTTGATTAGAGAAAAAGTAATCTTTTCCCGATCAGAAAAGTCATGAACCGAGAAATATCCTTCTAATAGATTCAACCATCTATTTATGGTGTATGCATCTATTCGACCATTAAATATGGGAATGTCGAAGTTTACTTGTACCTTAAAAGGGGTTGCACCTCCAGAGTGGCTGCTAGATGCAGATGCACCGCCAGTGGGAAGTCGTTGAAGGATCTGGGCGAAGTTATCCATCATCGCATTCCTTTGTTTTCCAAGGGCCTCCTCGAGCAACATTTTGATAGGATATTATGTGCCCTCATCTTTCTTTTCATCCCCCATGGGTGGCTGTCTGGATTTGCGAGGTTGATCTTTCAAAGGTTCAACCAGATCGAGCCCTAACTCTTTATACCCTGCCCTTGTTGGGGACATGCAAAGAAGGATCGAGAAAGAGCAGATTGCTCTGATACCACTGGTCCAAATTTATGCAGGAACGCAACAAAATACACAAATAACCATAGAAGCAAATATGTAGTGGAAATAACACTTGATTTCATTAATCAATAATTGAAACTTGTTTACATACAGAATGGAAATAAACTAGCTAGAGTGCTGGTAGCTTATCTCTAAGAAGAGATGTGGGGGCTACACGCCTATGAACTCTGTGTTATAATGAGGCTCGAAGATCTATATATTATTGAGAAACAATGGAAACCCTACACATCCAAAAACCTAACCCTAGGAGGTGAAACGCCTTAATGTGGGCCCCGTTGGGTAACTTAGTACATCAATTTCCCGAGGTCGTAACTTTAGCATACTACCTCCGTTTGACGCGCATGATACATCGTTAGAAAGATCTATTTAAGGACTACATCTATAAGTAGCAAATATCAAGTCCGGAACAAACTCATATTTTCCTGACCATTCGATGCCGAAAAAATGTCGTTTAGGGCCTCAAAACGGCTCCGAAAGTTTAGGACCCGAAAACTGCCAAAAATAGTAAATTGTGCTACAATTAAAGAAAACTAGAAAACTAAAAGAAACAATGGTGGGGGTCCAAGAGGAATAGGTGGGTGGCCACCAATATCCTCCTGGATCAATGGCAGTAGTGCTTGGGAAGGGAACTTGAAGGTGGTTTTGAATTTGTTGGTTGAGAATGTGAACCAGATGTGTTATAGTATTTCATGGCATGGACAATATGGAGATAAGGTGTATTGTCTTGCTCAGTGTAGGGGAGACTTCAATACCTTTTTCTTGTCAGGCATGCATTTCAAAAAGCATTAAAAAAACACTAGACATAGAAAAGATGAGGGATGAGATGAGGATCTACCTGGTGCTAACAGCTCGTGATTTCATTGTTCCTAGCTACTGGAATCCTTGGTTGATGTTGGTGGTCCAAATGGATTCAAATGCACTACGTGTGGTAAAAAACAAAATGGTATGGTGAAAATGTGAATTTTTACTATTTATCAAATTTATTTTGAACACTTTTCCTAGTCCCAACTTGACCTTTAATGGGGCCAAGAGACATTTCCCCATTGGTCCTGGTAGAATCAGGCGGAGGTTAGCTCAAACGGTCATCATTTGCAATGCCAGGCCTCGGTCTTCTCTACACATCAATGACGCCACCCTTTAGTAAGAAGAGTTCTTGTACCTTAACAAGACCGATGAGACTCGTCGAGATGTTACCCTAGCAAATGAGGTGCATAAATGACGAATTAAAACTCAGTACGACCGAGGAGCATATCAAATTCCAAGGGGTCTTCTATAACCATAAAATCAACTAAGACGGGATTCCTACCCAATGTAACAGATGTTTCAGTAACAAATCCCAAAGTTTGACTAGTTATTTTATCAAAATCCAGTAACTGACTATCAGTTGACATAAGGCTCGGAGATTCCATGCCTAAATTTTTAGCTTGATAACTATAAGAAAGCAACAATATGGAAGACCAAAGTTTAGTATGACAAAGAATATATTAAAAAAAGAGCAATAAATGTAACAATTGTTATGTACAGAAGAATGACAAGTTGTGGTAAGAAAGAAGAGAACAAAGTTGTTTATTTTATAAATAAACATAATAACAAATTAGTATTGTATTCAAAATCGACCATATAGGTTGCATTCGCCCTCTACTCTGGGTCCATCGACAAGGGAATCTATGTATGAAGAAAACTATAGATCTAACAGCCAAACTTCTTGAGAAGAACAATATTCCCCTCCTAGAAGGCGCAAGGAAGACTGATTTTGGAAGCAATACAATACAATGACCTACAATACATCACCAATATGCTGCAAATAAACATTAGGATCATACTTGCATCTAACAAAGCCAATTGATAGCAAAAAATGTCCATCTTGGCATACTAATCCCCAAGATATAAGCTAATTAGCTACACCAAACACACTGATGGATACGTAAATTAAGTGCCTTGTATGGGTTAGTTCTCCATAGTTGGCTATAGACTGAAAATTCGGCCAACAAATGGTGCTAGAAGGAGGGGTTCTTCAAGAACAAGTTAAATGAAGATGGTCAAGTGATAAGAAACAAAGAAAGACTAGTATGCAAGGGATATGCTCAAATGGAAGGTATTGAATTTGAAGATAATTTTTCCCCTGTAGCAAGGATTGAAGCAATCATAATGTTCTTTCCATTTGCATGCTACAAAAATTTCACAGTATATCAAATGGATGTTTATTTTCATGTCATAAAATCATTAATTCTAGTCAAAAACTTGCCTTGTAGCAGTAGAAACATTTCGGAAAACCAAGAAACTGCTGGAAACATTTCAAGAAATAGATGGAAACTTTGGAAACGTTTCAGGAAATTACTGGAAACATCCTGGAATCAACACTTGAGATCTAAACCGCAAGAAGATCAACGGCTGACAGGAGTTACGGAAGGTTAATTGTAGAAAGATAATTTTGTAGGTTAAAGTGTAAAATCCATAATCTCTTGCTAATTGATATTTCTCAATGTGTCAAATTTACTCGACCATTGGTGACTCCAAATAATGAATCCATGGCCACTAAATGCCAGGGTTGTCACACTATATTTCTGAAAAATCATTGTTTGTTAAAATACATTTTTATTGAAACTTTCATTTTTGGGTGTCGTGGTTACCTTAAATGTATGCAATGTGGGTATGGTTTGCATGTGTAATTAAAATCCACATCCAACTAGTCCCCAAACTCGAAATTTGGTTGAATGGTTTCTGATTATATATAAAAGAAGGGGTACACAGAATAGATATAGGATTGCTCCCATAATAGGAAAGCATCCATTACACATTGTTCCTCCTCTCTAGCATTATAAATTAACAGATATAGTTGAAACTTAATTTAATTATTAGTAAGAGAATAAGAAAAGAAATACACCGAGGATGGTGTTATCTTTCAAGGGGAGGTGTATGTAATAACCCCTGAATTAATAATTGTTATTAATTTTGCTGGAAAATACTTTGATTGTAATTTTATTATTTTTGACACTAAAGTCGAGAATAAAAAAGTTTGTAACAATTTTCGCAATTGAGTTCTCTGCAGGCTTGGTTCCGCAACTCAATTTCCGCAATTGAGTCTTCCGCAAACATCTTTTCGCAAGACCCTTTCTGCAATTTTATATTGCGGATTGTGGATACACTTTTCCATTTTGGGGTTTTTAGTGGCATTAAAGTAACTTTTGGAGGCGGTTTTGGATTTGGAGGTGGTCTTTACAAAACTGCCCCTAATAGCGCCAACGCTAAAAGTTTTGACTTTTACGGGAGGTTCTGGAAGAGATCAAAACCACCCCCAAAATTCACTTTTGGGGGCAGTTCTAAAACCCCCCCAAAAGTCATTTTTGGGGGCGGTTCTAAGCCCCCCCAAAAGTGACTTTTAAGAGCAGTTCTAAACCCCCCTCATAGACACCTATGGGGGTGGTTCCAAACCCCCTCAAAATTCCTTATTACAAACCTTTGGGGGAAGTTACAAAACCCCCTCAAAGGTACCTATGGGGAGGTTCAAACCCCCCTCGTAGGTACCTACGGGGGCGGTTCAAAACCCTCCCTAAAAGTATTTATTACAAAACTTTGGGGGCGATTATAAACGCCCCTCGTAGGTACCTATGGGGGTGGTTTGAAACCCCCATAAAACTCTTTACAAACCTTTGAGGGTGGTTATAAACCCCCCTCGTAGCTACCCATGGGGGCGGCAAGGAAAACTACTGGTGAGACCCGAGACACAAAAGAAAGCTCTGCTAGATGTCCAACATGAGGAAGAAGTCTTATTGGAGGTAATTCACTCTAGGAGTAGCTAAGGCCTAAAGGAGACTTATAGCACTCAGTGACCATGACTAGAAATATATCACATAGTATAACCACCTCAACAAATGGAGAAAATTTCTTGCATCATCATAAATGTACATTTGTATCATGACTGTTAATTTTTCTCCATTTCAATGGAGAAAAGTGTTTGGTGTGACAATCAAAGTGCAATCAAGATTTCCACTGATCCAGTGCAGAGACAGAGGACCAAACACATTGAGATACACATGCACTACATTCGAAGCTTGGTGCATGAGGAGGTGATATCCTTGCAGCATTTCCCATCTACAAGGAAAACTGCTGACATATTCACCAAAAGCTTCACATAGAATACATTCACCTATCTGAGATCATGCACCAAATCTCTTATGGTTCTAAGTCAATTTCTTAAATTAGTGATATTCATTACATATATCACCACCATATCAATATTGCTTTTGTGTACTAAGGATTTTATTTTCAAAAGCATCCCACGTGTGTTGTACAAAACTATACTTTTCTGCCACGTGACTGTATGGACTGTACTTCCATCAATTAATGTTTCCTTGAGAATCGTGCCCAACCTGTAATTAATGCAGTATGACCTGTCAGACTGTTGTACGGATCTACCTCGATATTTGTGCCCACATGTGATGCTGTACGGATTTGGCAGGTTGTTAAGTTGTACACAGAGCCCATGTTGAGACATCATGTGGAAAATCCACAAAATTCCATGAATAAATTCAATACTGTAAATTAGATGGAAACATTTAAATTATTCATGGAACTAACGTTATGTGCACCGAGAGAGTGAGGTGCTTACAACCCAATATGGGGGAGATGTATAACATTACATGTAACGAACTCATGTTATGTACCAAAAATAAAAAAGAAATTTTGAATCCAACCAATTAAAAGGATAAGTTAGGATAAGTTTTTGGGCACTCGAGGGATTCATGAAATTGCAATTTTTGTCATAGATATTTCCATTTGGTCGTCCAAATGCTTTTGTTTTCTCATTTAAATGTATGCAATGGAACCTGAAGGTAGGTGTGTCTTCAATGGATATGCAGTGATAAACAATATGGATCATTTTATTGTTACTACACGAAGCTAAAATTACATAAATAGTAAATAGATACTTAACTAAAGATTATTGGTTTATGGGTCGCCGATATCTCGGTGAGCGAATATCCGCACAAGGGAAGCATTGGAGAATTAAACCATAAATCCTTTGTTACAGTTCAGTACTCCTTCCTACGCACCCTGCCTGAAGGAAAAGTGTGTCGATGGCACACCCTTCTTGAAGAGAAAGTGTGTCAGTGGATGAAATTGACATCTGAGGTATGTTGCTTTGCATAGAAAATATGATGAAACTCAATGATGGTCTAAGTAAGAGATACGCCGATATTTATCGTAGGAGGTAGTCTTGTTCACCTAGGAAATCTGGTTCCTATAAACAGTTTATATATATATGAGGTGAAACTTGGAGATGATTATCAATATCCCATAAAAGGGAGTGGAGAAGCCTCCTACAAGTTGGACTTGCATTGCACTAGTTTCCTCTTGGAGGGCAAGGGAACCAATTCCCAAATCTCATTGTCTTGCAATGAGTTGAACTCTTCTTGCATGGTTGTTTTCCATCTTGGGTCGAGAGATTCCTCTTAATATGTTTGAGGATCAGATCCAACCATCATGAAGCATCTTTCAACAAGATTCACTTCACATGCAGAGAAAGATACATAAGCACCTTCCATACATACAAAATCACTCTTCTGTATATGCGCGTGCATATACGTAAGCGGTTTCGTATATGCATGCACATACACAAAAGAACCAAGTTACTATAGATCCATAATGACTTACCTTGTACTAGTCCTTCAAGTTCTTCAACTGCTTTTATTAAGAACAAAAATACTAAAACACGTTCTTTTATTGAAATTTTCATTTTTGGGTGCCTTGGGTACCTCAGAAGTATGTAGTGTGGGTATGGGTTGGATGTAGAATTATTAAATTATGCATCCAACAAGTCCCTAAACTCAAAATTTGGAAGAAGCCATAAAGAGATATGTTCAAAATACGATGAGAAATTATTGTCTGTTTCCTGTGAGATTTGTTTTGTTCAGTGTAATTACAGTATAAACTTCATTAATCCCAACATTATATAACAATTTTACATAAAGAATAATTTGAATCATGAGAGATGAATTCGAATCTACCAACTTCAAGACTGACTGCATGCCTAACCTTCAACTCCGTGAACTCAAGGTGTGCTAAGGTATTTGAAGGACCTCAAGCTTGACCTGTCAAATGGCAGCAGAATTAAATTCCACATCCAATGAGTACCCTTATTGCAAACTTTTGACAGACCCAACCCCACTAAAAATGCGAAATACCTTAAAAACTGTGTTTAGAAACACCTAAGAAACCATGCTTTTAAAATGTTATCAATGCACACGCATAAGAACAAAGCTTTATAAACTCGATTACAAATATTCTTACCACCAATGTTGATGGGATCAGACCCTAGAGGGGGTCACCTCAACGCTCCAAACACCGAGGCCCTGGCCTTCCAAGCCATCGTCTCTTCCATCACTCCAACGCAATGTTGATGGTATACACATCTCGAATTGAATGCAATACCATCCAAGAAAGTCCATGTGACATATGGTAGCTTGTTATGTCATCGCAAGGGACTATATATCCAGCGCACAATGCCATTAATCAAAATTTTGTATATGGTGGAGCTTGGTGGGTGAGCTTTTTAGATTGAAAAAGATGACAGGGTGGGCATTTATTCATGGCTTGCATAAAATCTTTGAAGATCGAAGGAAAAAAGTATCCAGTGCAAAGGATTTTTTGAGCAGTAGCCATCCCAGAAATATGACCACCATCAGCTCTAGAGTCTCAGAGGTTTTAGTAGAGGTCAAATTTGGTGGTTCTGCTATATTTGGCGGTGGTTGCTAACTTTGGCCACTTTCATGCATATCATGGAGGCCATGTGGTGGCCATGTGGCACCATATGATTGGTCCACATCATCAAGGTGTCAGTCATTTTCCATGTCAATAGCACCGCATCAGCAGTGCCATGTCATCTTCCATGTCAACAGTACCACATCATCTTGCCACCTCCATTCAGTGCTAGAGAATATAGAAACAAGAGTTGGTGCTTTCATCTAGTTGGTGTTGGAATTACAAAAAGGAGTTGGTGATGGAGAATTTAGACGATGTTGAAAAACAAACAAAAACTACTAAAGACTTGAAGTATCCTCAAGATTGTTTCAGCAAGGATGATAACTTATGTATTCCAGATTTACTGACACATCGAATTGTGTACTATCAAATCTGGTACCATCCCGACCACATCACAACCCCAACCACAGTCATCGGGGATTTCAAAAATACCATCGGTTGAAGGAAGGACAAGATAAATAAAAATGTTATATCGATACTCATAGAATTGATTGAATTATAATGTTCGAGATGAGTTTTTTATTTGTACTAGACCTAATAAGAGTACTATCCAGTTTGGAAAAATGACAAATTTGTTAGCGTGATATGAGATAATATAGGTTGAGAGTCCATAAAGTCCATTTTCATTGGTGACATTATCATCTTGAATTAGTCATTCACATGCCCAAATTATATTTCATATAATATATTGCTTATGTGTATGCTTCCTAAATCAAAAGATCATGGATACTCCCTTCTTAAATTAAGATTAAATTTCTTAATGATCATACCAACATAATAAGAAAAAGAAGACAAATTATATGGGATTAGACCAGGAAGATATGTAGCAACAAATTTAATATTTTGAAAAGTTATTACATGTAGAACATATTATCTGAAAGTGTGAGATGATTTATAAAAATTTGTAAGACCAAAGATGTATGTATAATATATTTGTGTGTTATTCATGGATTATTATTAAACTAAACATAATTTTGAAATAAAATTTATAATACTTAGTATAAAGTCATATACACATAATGTTGAAGTCATGATCATAAATTGATGTTGAAGTCATGATCATAAATTAAGTGGAAATGTTACACCATGTTTACGATTAAAAAGCAAATGAAATTGTAGAAATAACCTTTATAATTAATGGACTTGTATGAATTGATAAGAGATTAATAAAGTTAAACATATCTTCCTATGGGACTTTGGTCATATCCTTGTGTTTATATAGATTTTTTATTAATTAAATTATTTTAAAAATAAATATTTTTTTTTCATAATAAATAAATATTGATTTTTTTATAATAATTTATTATTATAGTGAAAAAGAAGTAATGAATAATTGATTATCTATGCAATTAGATTAGAGAAAGCTCAAGCTCATACTTGGGTAGATTGTCTTTATATACGAAACAAAACCAAAAGAGAGAGTTGTCCAAACTATTACCCTAATGGTCAATGCTGAAACTATAAACGATAAACAAGAGCCCACCTTAATGCACAATGAGGATGACGATAGCCCGTAATGGCCCATGAAAGTACAACAAAAACCCAAGGCCTACATGATGCTATAGTGACGACATATATAAATCAAATATAAATAAAATAACATAAATAAATTTAAATAATTTTTTTTTGGGTAGGTAGGATTTTTTTTATTACTTTTTAAAACAAAACAAATACATACATACGGAGTTGGTATTTTTTTAGGCAATTTTGGCCGGAATTTGGCAATATGATTTGTTGTTGAAAATGAGATTTCCATTGTTAAAATTGCAAATTTTATTGCAAAAATGGATTCAGCACCTTCGATTACCCTTGGGGCACCCAATTTATGCAATTCCAATTACTGAAACCACCCTTTGAACAATTTCTGCCGGATTTTGGTCAGAAAACTCGCCGGATTTTAGGTGCAAATGGTCTAGAGTTTAGCTTACCGTCGTACATACATCTAACTCCTGAAGCATGTAGTCATATTGTAGTCTTGTAGCAAAAAAATGAAAACATATAAAATCGACCAAATAGAGTGTCTAAAGAGTGTGAGAGCTGCCCAACCTCTGAATAATGGCAGCCTCGTTCTTCTAAAAGCCGTAAACAGGAAAGTAGACATAGAGATGGCCTAAGAAAGGCCTGGCTGGAAGAGAGCATGCCCCGAGCGTAGAGGAGAGGCTATGCCTTCCTCGTGGATTTCGCCTCAACCTCGATGGCGTTACTGGCCTCCTCGCCGTTGTTGCACTTAGTACCTCGTTAAAATGGAGGTTACACTAGCCGCATCAGGCTTTTCAGATGAACGAGGGCTTTCTCCACTTCCTCTTTGAAAGTACTCACAGTGATCCTTAGCAGATCCCCGAAGCTCTCTCTTTCATTCATGGAGCGGGAGAGTATGAATTTTAACCTCCATTAGTTGGATATGGTCACGACGCGACCGAGCCTGAGCCTAAAGTCCTCGAAAATCTCATTCTCCATCGATGCTATGGACTTACGAATGTGCTTTGGAGTTTCTTGGTTGAACAAAGCTTCTCGGTCCGCATCATTTCCTCCCTCCCCAGGCGTCCCCATGCTTGGCACTAAGTAGCAGAACATGGTGGACCGACCTTGTTTGGGAAATTTCCTCTGCTTCCTAGCACGACGTTGCTTTAGTCTACCAACCAACGTCCTACCTGCTAATGTTTTCCCAGACCTCCTTGAGAATTTGCTTTCCTCATATAGCTACTCGTCTGCCATTGCAAAATCCCCTTATGGTTGAGCCAAGTACTCAACGACATGACCGAAGAATCGCTATGAGCTCACAGATACCTTACCTATACAAAACCATCAATTCCTAAATTGTCAACCATATCCTTGACACAACGCAAGATTATTTCAATATACCTCCCCCCTCCTTCCTCTTCGCTCCAAGAACCTTCACGTGTATATTTATACATGCTAATAAGTGTGAGAAAGGTTAACAACGGTCTTTGCACGCCCTCTCTCGTGCCTCCCGTCCTCTTCCTCACCGGCATGCGGAAAGCATAAATAATTTTAATAAATACGTAATCTAAACTTTAGGAAAGACAAAAATAATGAATAGTCAAACTAAGGAACATAGCTCGGCACTACATATATGACCTTCAATGAAAAAAATTAGAGTCATTACTTTGAAAATTATAAAGGATCGTCATATTTTGGCCGATTAGAGTGGAGGAATCTCAGCCATGGAACATAAATTATTTAATGATATTTCCTCCCACTTGACGCTAAACTTTACTTGACTTGTGAAAGCACTTTCACAACGATTTTTACCATTTTGAATATACAAAATTCCGAAGTAGAGTCAACTTCTTCATTTACTCGAACACGCCGGGCAATCCAATCTTCTCTCATTGACTAAAAACTACAAAATATTATAAACACGGCACTCCAATCTTCTCAAATCTTTCAATTATGGGGTTGTAAAGAAGGCATTGCAGCGCAGGTCCCTTTTCAAGTTCAGATTCCAAATATCCATTTCAATTACAGCAGAATGGCCTCTTCCGACGTCTGTAATTGCACAAGGAACATCAATATTCAATTCACTGCCGCCACATGCAAAATATGTGTACCGGCCTTGTTGTTCTTACTACTAACCTCAGCATTAGCTCAGCTGGATATTCCTACTGAGCTCCAATCATATTCATTTCTATACATGGTGTCTTAGGTATTGTCGTCATGTTTTATTAGAGTTAGTTCTTATCTTTGCTAGATATTAATTTTCTTCTTCGAACCAGTTAAAACCAAGAGATACTTTTGATTTTCTAGATTAAGGTTAATGATCACTTTATAGTATCTTAATTTTTTTTTAACCTCTAATTTCTTATTGTTCCACATTTTCTCTTTAAACTTAGAAGTAATAATATTTTTAATGTTGTCAATATTTTGCAAAGTGACATTTTTGTCAATCCCCCAATGGTGTAATTAAGCCATGGTGTTTTTATACCAACCTCTCTTAAAGTGCAGGTGGTCCTGACTATATTTTAAAACAATTTTAGTAAGTCTTTGACTATCCATGTTATTTACATTGTACTTGTACATAAGGTACCTAATCATAGCAATTCTTTCGATGGGGGGAGATCCACTTCTATTAGGATAAGATAGGGCATGCTACTTTTAATTTTGAGGTTATAGGTTATACAAGGCTTATGGATTTGTTCCATCTTTCTCTAGGATTCTCTAGAGATGTTGCAACCCTAAACTTCACAAAGTGAACTTATTGTTGCTGTTATAAATATATTTTATTTATTATGATAATTATTCAATGTTATTATTTTGTATAATATATATTAATTTGTTTTATGGATAGATAAGATATTTTAATATGTTATAAAATATAATTTATATTGTAAAAATGTACAAAGACAAACTTAATGGTAAATCTCATTCGAATTTTATCGAAAAATTTGAACCTCATAGAAAAATTCGAACCAATTGAACTTAATGGTTGCCATACTCGAACACAAATCTTGTGACTTAAGAGTATATGTTTGTTTTGGAGATAGACTGTATTGTTTCATTTTGAAAAGAATTAATACAATTTGAAAGTTTGTATTTAAACAATATCTTTTTTCAATGTGATAATCATGGATTTACTACAGGGGAGGCGGGTCTGGGGAATCATATTCGATCCCGGAGGAAATCTCGTCAATTCTTTTGCATGAGGTCTGGGAATGAAATCAAATAATGAAGCTGAATGGCTATCGCTCTATCATGGCCTAGAACTAATAGCTGAGAAATCCATCCCAAAGTTAATGGTATTCAGCGATTCAAGACAAGTTATTTAGAAGATGAGAACTGGCTATAACAAGGGCTCTGTCAGATGCAAAAGAATTTTCGATAGAATTCGCCTTCTAAATTCTTCGTCTCAAGTTTTCTACTTTCACATCCTTTGATATAATAATGGCATAATTGATAAGATAGCCAGTCAAGGTGCTAGAAGCTCCCAAGGTGATATTGTTTATGATGGTCAAGAAAGGTCTTGTAAATATGTTCCTTAACCTCCATACGATGGAAGTTTTCCCTTCCTCATGGCTGAACCTTCTCGATGCATTCTCGAGGCTCAATGAGACGCGTAACCCAAGGATTTCCAAGTGTGTGTACCCTCCAACGGTCAGCATTAAATGGATCCTCCCTGCAGCTGTACCCTAGGGTTTCGACAAGGCAACTCGCACAAGTGAAATGGAGGAGGAGGTTAATTGCAATGGAAACCAACATTTCAATACATTGTATGTCGTTTCATGTGAAGAAGAAGGATTCAATATTCAACAATTGTAGGGTCTATTTGTAGGCTTCCTGTCTTGGTATGGAACAATTTCAGCACACACAATGGCTAAGGAAGATATGGACGTTGGTTCGCCAGCCTTAAGTCCGGTCAGGAAGATATCAAGCGGCATCTACGCAGGGTATCTGAATTCATTGCTATAAGCCTAAAGGAGAACAAGGAGATGGCCCCAGACATACGGTATGTCACTAACCAAATCGGTTGCCATGACTCTAGGTTTGATGACCACAGACGAGATTTGAAGGAACTCATGGGAACTATGGATATACTAAAGGAAGAAGTGATGAAACTGTCCAAAATGACCCAGTCCAGTCATTGTCAAGATTCGTCAGAAGATGATGCTTGCCCCATGGAGGAAGTCTCTGTTACTTAACCAATTGGTCAGAGAAGCAAGAAGATGTAGCTTTCTGCCCTTCTTATAACCTTTTAAATGTTTTTTTGTATCCTATTGAATCCGCAGTTTGTCAAAGTTTACCCATCCCATGTTATGGTATATAGTAGGAAGCATGCTAGAAACTTTAGAAATATGATCTCAAATATAGTTGTTTTTGTTTACTTCTTCTCCCAAACATCTACGGATTTCAAGCTTCTTTTATTTTTGTAATAAATGACTTCCTTATTTATATTAAAATATTTTTTTAATAAATTTACTATCTTATTTAATAATATAAATTTAATTAAAAATATAATATTTTATTTAACACTCTTTTTCATAAATTATGTAATTAATTTATTATTATCAATTACCATTATAACTTAAAAGAAGACCAACCCTCCACCTTGTATCCCCAATTTATAGGAACACTATACACTTTATTAACTTTGACTCTTGTATATATATATATTATTAACTTTGACTTATATACGTAAGTATATGTCAAATTTAATAAAGTATACATATATTAACTTTGACTTATATATATATACGATCATAATTATCAACACTCGCTTAACGATTATTATTATTATATAATTTTATTTCCCATTTTTAAGGGCACTATACAACTTCTTTGACTTTTATATATGTATTGACTTGTATATAAATGATAATGATTATTAACATTGCGTAACGAGTTATTATTATTACATTATATAAATCATTATGTGCGAGTCTCTCACCAACAATTCTCGGCCTATGAAACTTTTCGACTATATACTAATTATTATGTTCTTGTCTCTCGCAATCCAAAATATTTGGACAATATACTTATTATTATGTGTCCTTTGTAGTATTGTACAATATTAATTATATACCTCAAGTCAAGCTACCTTGTATCGGCTCTTTCCTATGCAATGGCAGACCAAAGTTTAGTATGACAAAGCATATATGAAAGACCAAAGTTTAGTATGACAAAGCATAGCCTATATGGAAGACCAAAGTTTAGTATGACAAAGCATATATGAAAAAAAGCAATAAATGTAATAATTGTTCTATAAATAAGAATGACAACTCGTGGTAAGAAAGAAGAGAACAAAGTTGTTTATTTTATACATAAATATAATAACAAATTATTATTGTATTAAAAAGCGACCATATAGGTTGCATTGGCCCTCTACTTTGGGTCCATGGACAAGGGAATCTATGTATGAAGAAAAATATTGATCAAATGGCCAAACTTCTTGAGAAGAACAATATTCCCCTCCCAGAAGGCGCAAGGAAGACTGATTCTGGAAGCAATACAGTACAATGACCTACAATACATCACCGATATGCTGCAAATAAACATTAGGATCAGACTTGCATCTAACAAAGCCAATTGATAGCAGGAAATTGTCCATCTTGGCATACCAAGCCCCAAGATATAAGCTAATTAGCTACACCAAACACACTAAGGGATGTGTTAAGCACCTTGTATGTGTCAGTTCTCCGTAGTTCGCTATAGACTGAAAATTCGTCCAACAAATGGTGCTAGAAGGAGGGGGTCCAAGAACAAGTTAAATGAAGATGGTCAAGTGATAAGAAACAAAGCAACACTAGTATGCAAGGGATATGTTCAAATGGAAGGTATTGACTTTGAAGATACTTTTTCCCTTGTAGCAAGGATTGAAGCAATCATAATGTTCTTTCCATTTGCATGCTACAAAAATTTCATAGTATATCAAATGGATGTTTATTTTCATGTCATAAAATCATTAATTCTAGTAAAAAACTTGCCTTGTAGCAGTTGAAACGTTTCATAAAACCAAGAAAATGCTGGAAACATTTTAGGAAATGGATGGAAACTTTGGAAACGTTTCAGGAAATGACTGGAAACAACCTGGAATCAACAGTAGAGATCTAAGCCGTAAGAAGATCAACGGCTGATAGGAGTTACAGAAGGTTAATTGCAGAACAATAATTTGTAGGTTAAAGTGTAAAATCCATAATCTCTTGCTGATTGATATTTCCCAAGGTGACAATTTTACTCAACCATTGGATACTCCAAATAATGAATCCATGGCCACTAAAGACCAGGGGTGTCACACTATAATTTTGAAAAATCATTATTTATTAAAATCGTTTTTTATTGAAATTTTCATTTTTGGGTGTCGTGGTTACCTTAAAAGTATGCAATGTCGGTATGGTTTGGATGTGTAATTAAAATCCGCATCCAACTAGTCCCCAAACTTGAAATTCGGTTGAATGATTTTTTATTATATATAAAAGAAGGGGTACACATAATACATATAGGATTGCTCCCATAACAGGACACCATCCATTACACCTTCTTCATCCTTCTCTAGTATTCTAAATTAATAGGTATAGTTGAAACTTAAGTCAATTATTAGTAAGAGAATAAGAAAAGAAATACACCAAGGATGGTGTTATCTTTAAGGGGAGGTGTATGTAATACCCCCTGAATTCATAATTGTTTTTTATTTTTGCTGGAAAATACTTTGATTATTATTTTATTATTTTTCACACGATAGTCAAGAATAAAAAAATTTGTAACAATTTTCCCAATTGAGTTCTTTGCAAGCTTGGTTTCGCAACTCAATTTCCACAATTAAGTCTTCCGCAAATGCCTTTCCGCAAGTCCATTTCCGCAATTATAGATTGCGGATTGTGGATACACTTTTCCATTTTGGGGTTTTTAGTGGCATTAACGTGACTTTTGGAGGCGATTTTAGCTTTGGAAGCGGTCTTTACAAAACTGCCCCTAATAGTACTGATGCTAAATTTTTTGACCTTTAGGGGCGATTCTGGAAGAGATCAAAACCACCCCCAAAAGTGACTTTTGGGGGCGGTTCTAAACCCCCCCAAAAGTGACTTTTAAGGGCGGTTCTAAACCCCCCTCATAGACACCTATGGGGGTGGTTCCAAAGCCCCCCAAAAGTCTTGATTACAAACCTTTGGGGGCAGTTACAAACCCCCCTCGAAGGTACCTATGGGGGAGGTTCAAACCCCCCTCGTAGGTACCTATAGGGGTGGTTTCAAACCCCCCTCGTAGGTACCTATGGGGGTGGTTCAAGCCCCCACTAAAAGTCTTTATTACAAAACTTTGGGGGCAGTTATAAACCCCCCCTCGTAGGTACCTATGGGGGTGGTTCGAAACGCCCCTAAAAATCTTTACAAACCTTTGGGGGCGGTTATAAACCCCCCTCATAGGTACCTACGGGGGCGGCAAGGACAACCGTAGGTGAGACCCACAACACAAAAGAAATCTCTACTAGATGTCCAATAGGAGAAAGAAGTCTTCTTGGAGGTAATTCACTCTAGGGGTAGCTAAGGCCTAAAGGAGACTTATAGCACTCAGTGACCATGACTAGAAATATATCACATAATATAAACACCTCAAGAAATGGAGAAAATTTCTTGCATCATCATAAATGTACATTTGTATCATGACTGCTAATTTTTCTCCATTTGAATGGAGAAAAGTGTTTGGTGTGACAATCAAAGTGCAATCAAGATTTCCATTGATTTAGTGTAGAGACAAAGGACCAAACACATTGAGATACACATGCACTACATCCGAAGCTTGGTGCATGAGGAGGTGAGATCCTTTGAGTATTTCCCATCTACAAAGAAATCTGCTGACATATTCACCAAAAGCTTCACATAGAATACATTCACCTATCTGAGATCATGCACCAAATCTCTTATGGTTGTGAGTCAATTTCTTTAATTAGTGATATTCATTACATATCTCACCACCATATCAATATTTCTTTTGTGTACTAGGGGCTTTATTTTCAAAAGCATCCCATGTGTGTTGTACATAACTATACTTTTCTGCCACATGACTGTGCAAACTGTACTTTCATCAATTAATGTTTCCTTGAGATCGTTCCCAACCTATAATTAATGTAGTATGACCTATCAGACTGCTGTACGGATCTGCCTCGATATTTGTGCCCACATGTGATGCTGTATGGATTTGACAGGTTGTTAAGTTGTGTACACATAGCCCATGTTGAGACATCATGTAGAAAATCCACAAAATTACATGAATAAATTCAATACTGTAAATTAGATGGAAACATTTAAATTATTCATGGAACTAACGTTATGTGCACCAAGAGAGTGAGGTGCTTACAACCCAATATGGGGGAGATGTGTAACATTACATGTAACGAACTCATGTTATGTACCAAAAATAAAAAGAAATTTGAATCCAACCAATTAAAAGGATAAGTTAGGATAAGTTTTGAGCACTCGAGGGATTCATGAAATTGCAAGTTTTGTCATAGATCTTTCCATCTACTCATCCAAATGATTTTGTTTTCTCATTTCATTGTATGCAATGGAACCGGAAGGTGGATGCGTCTTCAATGTATATGCAGTAATAAACAATATGGATCATTTTATTGTTACTACATGAAGCTAAAATTACATAAACAATAAATAGATATAACTAACGATTACTGGTTTATGGGTCGCCGATATCCCGGTGAGCGAATATCCACAGAAGGGAAACAATGGATGATTAAACCACAAATCCATTGTTACAGTTTAGTACTCCTTCCTACGTACCCTTCCTGAAGGAAAAGTGTGTCGATGGCACACCCTGCTTAAAGTGAAAGCATGTCAGTGGATGAAATTGACAACATAGGTATGCTTCTTTGCGTAGAAAATACGATGAAACTCAAAGATGGTCTAAGTCAGAGATACGACGATATTTGTCGTAGGAGGTAGTCTTGTTCACCTAGGAAATATGGTTCCTATAAATAGTTTACATACATACATACATACATACATACATACATACATACATACATATATATATATATATGAGGTGAAACTTGGAGATGATTATCAATATCCCATAAAAGGGAGTGGAGAAGCCTCCTACAAGTTGGACTTGCATTGCATTAGTTTCCTCTTGGAGGGCAAGGGAACCAATTCTCAAATCTCATTGTCTTGCAATAAGTTGAACTCTTCTTGCATGGTTGTTTTCCATATTGGGTCAAGAGATTCCTCCTGATATGTTTGAGGATCAGATCCAACCATCATGAAGCATCTTTCAACAAGAATCACTCACATGCAGAGAAAGATACAGAAGCGCCTTCCATACATACAAAATCACTCTTTCGTATATGCACATGCATATACGTAAGCAGTTTCGTATATGCATGCACATACATAGAAGAACCAAGTTAATATAGATCCATAATGACTTACCTTGTACTAGGCCTTCAAGTTCTTCAACTGCTTTTATTAAGAGAAAAAATATTAAAACACGTTTTTTTATTGAAATTTTCATTTTTGGGTGCCTTGGGTACCTCAGAAGTATGCAGTGTAAGTATGAGTTAGATGCAGAATTATTAAATTCTGCATCCAACGAGTCCCTAAACTTGAAATTTGGATGAATCCATAAAGATATATGTTGAAAATACGATGAGAAATTATTGTGTTTTTCCTGTGAGATTTGTTTTGTTTAGTGTAATTACAGTATAAACTTCATTAATCCCAAAGTATATATCAATTTTACATAAAGGATAATTTGAATCATGAGAGATGAATTCGAATCTACTGACTTCAAGACTGACTACATGGCTAACCTTCAACTCCATGAACTCAAGATGTGCTACAATATTTGAAGGACCTCAAGCTTGGCCTACCAAATGGCAACGAAATTAAATTCCACATACAACGAGTACCCATACTGCAAACTTTTGATGGACCCAACTCCACTAAAAATGTGAAATACATTAAAAACTGTGTTTAGAAACACCCAAGAAACCATGCTTTTAAAATGTTATAAATGCACACTCATAAGAACAAATCCTTATAAACTCTATTACAAATATTCTTACCACGAATGTTGGGATCGGACCCTAGAGGGGGTCACCTCAACCCTCCAAACATTGAGGCCCTAGCCTTCCAGGCCCACGTCTCTTCCATCACTCTAGTGCAATGATGATAGCATGGACATCCCCAATTGAATGCAATACCATCCAAGAAAGTCAATGTGACATATGATAGCTTGTTATGTTAGTGCAAGGGACTATATATCCAACGCACAATTCCTTTAATCAAAATTTTGTATATGGTGGAGCTTGGTGGGTGAGATTTTTAGATTGAAAAAGATGATAGGGTGGGAATTTATTCGTGGATTCCATACAATATTTGAAGATTGAAGGAAAAATGTACCCATTGCGAAGGATTTTTTGAGCAGTAGCCATCCCAGAAATATGACCACCATAAGCTCTAGAGTCTTAGAGGTTTTAGCAGAGGTCAAATTTGGTGGTTCTGCTATATTTGGCGGTGCTTTCTAACTCTGGACACTTTCATGCATATCATGGAGGCCATGTGGAACCACACTATTGGTCCACATCATCAAGGTGTAAGTCATTTTCCATGTCAGTAGCGCCGCATCAGCAATTCCATGTCATCTTCCATGTCAACAGTACCATGTCATCTTGTCACTTCCATTCGGTGCTAGAGAATACAGAGACACGAGTTGGTTCTTCCATCTAGTTGGTGTTGGAAATACAAAAAGGAGTTGGTGATGGAGAATTTAGACAGTGTTGAAAAACAAACAAAAACTACTAAAGACTTGAAGTATCCTCAGGATTTTTTCTGCGAGGATAATCACTTGTGCATTCTAGATTTACTAACGTATCGGATTTGTGCACTATCACATCCGGTTCCACCGTGATCACACCGCAACCTCAGTTGCAACCCCAGCCACAGTCATCGGGGAATTCGTAAATACCATGGGTTGAAGGAAGCACAAGATAAACAAAAATGTTATGTGGATACTCATAGAATTTGATTGAATTATAACGTTGGTGATGAGTTTTTTTATTTGTACTAGACTTGATAAGAGTACTATCCAATTTGAAAAAATGACAAATTTATCAGCTTGATATGAGATAATATAGATTGAGAGTCCATAAAGTCCATCTTCATTGGTGACATTGTCATCTTGAATTGGTCATTCACATGCCCAAATTATATTTCATATAATTTATTACTTATGTGTATGCTTCCTAAATCAAAAGATCATAAATACTCTCTTCTTAATATTAAGATTAAATTTCTTAATAATTATACCAATATAATAAAGAAAAAGAAAAAAAAGACAAATTATATGGGATTAGACAGGATAATATGTAGCAACAAATTTAATATTTTGAGAAGTTATTACATCTAGAACATAATATAATAATTATACCAATATAATAAAGAAAAAGAAAAAAAAAGACAAATTATATGGGATTAGACAGGATAATATGTAGCAACAAATTTAATATTTTGAGAAGTTATTACATCTAGAACATAATATATGAAAGTGTGAGATGATTTATAAATTTTTTTAAGACAAAGATGTATGTATAATATATTTGTGTGTTATTCATGGATTATTATTAAACTAGACATAATTTTGAAATAGAGTTTATAATACTTAGTATAAAGTCATCTATACATACTGTTGAAGTCGTGATCATAAATTGAGTGGGAATGTTACACCATGTTTATGATTAAAAAGCAAATGAAATTGTAGAAATAACCTTTATAATTAATGGACTTGTATGAATTGATAAGAGATTAATAAAGTTAAACATATCTTCCTATGGGACTTTGGTCATATCCTTGTGTTTATATAGATTTTTTATTAATTAAATTATTTTAAAAATAAATATTTTTTTTTCATAATAAATAAATATTGATTTTTTTATAATAATTTATTATTATAGTGAAAAAGAAGTAATGAATAATTGATTATCTATGCAATTAGATTAGAGAAAGCTCAAGCTCATACTTGGGTAGATTGTCTTTATATACGAAACAAAACCAAAAGAGAGAGTTGTCCAAACTATTACCCTAATGGTCAATGCTGAAACTATAAACGATAAACAAGAGCCCACCTTAATGCACAATGAGGATGACGATAGCCGGTAATGGCCCATGGAAGTACAACAAAAACCCAAGGCCTACATGATGCTATAGTGACGACAAATAAAAATCAAATATAAATTAAATAACATAAATAAATTTAAATAATTTTTTTTGGATAGGTAGGATATTTTTTTATTACTTTTTAAAACAAAACAAATACATACATACGGAGTTGGCTAATCTCTCTACCATTTGTATTTTTTCAGGCAATTTTGGTTGGAATCTGGCAATATGATTTGTTGTTGAAAATGAGATTTCCACTGTTAAAATTGCAAATTTTATTGCAAAAATGGATTCAGCACCTTCGATTACCCTTGGGGCACCCAATTTATGCAATTCCAATTACTGAAACCACCCTTTGAACAATTTCTGCCGGATTTTGGTCAGAAAACTGGTCGGATTTTAGGTGCAAATGGTCTAGAGTTTAGCTTACCGCCATACATACATCTAACTCCTAAAGCATGTAGTCATATTGTAGTCTTGTAGCAAAAAAATGAAAACATATAAAATCGACCAAATACAGTATCTAAACAGTGTGAGAGTTGCCCAACCTCTGAATAATGGCAGCCTAGTTCTTCTAAAAGCCGTAAACAGGAAAGTAGACATAGAGATGGCCTAAGAAAGGCCCGGCTGGAAGAGAGCATGCCCTGAGCGTAGAGGAGATGCTATTCCTTCCTCGTGGATTTCACCTCATCCTCGATGGCGTTACTGGCCTCCTCCCTGTTGTTGCCCTTAGTACCTCATTGAAATGGAGGCTGCACTAGCCGCATCAGGCTTTTCAGATGAACGAGGGCTTTCTCCATGTCCTCTTTGAAAGTACTCACAGTGATTCTTACCAGATCCCCGAAGCTCTCTCTTTCATTCATGGAGCGGGAGAGTATGAATTTTAACCTCCACTAGTTGGATATGGTCACGACGCGACTGAGCCTGAGCCTAAAGTCCCCGAAAATCTCATTCTCCATCGACGCCATGGACTTACGAATGTGCTTTGGAGTTTCTTGGTTGAACAAAGCTTCTCGGTCCGCATCATTTCCTCCCTCCCCAGGCGTCCCCATGCTTGGCACTAAGTAGCGGAACACGGTGGACCAACCTTGTTTGGGAAATTTCCTTCGCTTCCTAGCACGACGTCGCTTTAGTCTACCAACCGACCTCCCACCTGCGAATGTTTTCCCAGACCTCCTTGAGAATTTGCTTTCCTCATATAGCTACTCGTCTGCCATTGTAGAATCCCCTTATGAATGAGCCAAGTACTCAACGACATGACCAAAGAATCGCTATAAGCTCATAGATACCTTACCTGTACAAAACCATCAATTCCTGAATTGTCAACCATATCCTTGACACAACGGAAGATTATTTCAATATACCTCCCCCCTCCTTCCTCTTCGCTCCAAGAACCTTCACGTGTATATTATACATGCTAATAAGTGTGAGAAAGGCTAACAACGGTCTTTGCACGCCCTCTCTCGTGCCTCCCGTCCTCTTCCTCACCGGCATGCGGAAAGCATAAATAATTTTAATAAATACGTAAACTAAACTTTAGGAAAGACAAAAATAATGAATAGTCAAACTAAGGAACATAGCTAGGCACTACATATATGACCTTAAATGAAAAAAATTAGAGTCATTACTTTGAAAATTATAAAGGATCGTCATATTTTGGCCGATTAGAGTAGAGGAATCTCAGCCATGAAACATAAATTATTTAATGATATTTCCTCCCACTTGACGCTAAACTTTACTTGACTTGTGAAAGCACTTTCACAACGATTTTTACCATTTTGAATATACAAAATTCCGAAGTAGAGTCAACTTCTTCATTTACTCGAACACGCCGGGCAATCCAATCTTCTCTCATTGACTAAAAACTACAAAATATTATAAACACGGCACTCCAATCTTCTCAAATCTTTCAATTATGGGGTTGTAAAGAAGGCATTGCAGCGCAGGTCCCTTTTCAAGTTCAGATTCCAAATATCCATTTCAATTACAGCAGAATGGCCTCTTCCGACGTCTGTAATTGCACAAGGAACATCAATATTCAATTCACTGCCGCCACATGCAAAATATGTGTACCGGCCTTGTTGTTCTTATTACTAACCTCAGCATTAGCTCAGCTGGATATTCCTACTGAGTTCCATTCATATGTATGCGAACACGATATGAACAGTACTACTATGGAAGAGAACCTGAAGGCGGTTCTGAGTTCATTGGTTGAGAACGTGAACAAGACGGGCTACAATATTTCATGGAGTGGAGAGAATCGAAACAAGATGTACGGTCTTGCTCAGTGCAGGGGAGACCTGGATGCCTCTGCTTGTCAGCTATGCGTTTCAAACGCTACAAAGACCCTCAGTTCCGTATGTAAGGGCTTCAGTTTCGCAATCATTATGCTGAATGGATGCTTTGTGAGATATGACAATTCCGACTTCTATTCACAATTTAATTTATCGGATACATTATCCGAGTTTGATATAAGTTGCAATAACATTAAAATAAACGACACAGATGCAAGCAAAAGGGTTATGGATTCGCAGATTGACAATCTGTTGACCAGGCTTGTGGAGAGCGCTGTGTCGAGTAACGTGGGGTACAGTACATTAAGTGAAGAGGGGTTCTATACCATGGCTCAATGCTGGAGAGAGCTTACTATGGACCAGTGCAGTCTGTGTCTCAACGGTATCTACACGAATCTGTCCTTCTGTCTAGCAGGAACTAGCGAAGGAGAGGGCTTCAATGAGAACTGCATGGTTCGTTATGCGAAACACAAGTTTTACAGTGATGATGTCCCTCTGCTCTCACTCTCACTCTCACCCTCACCCTCACCCTCACCCTCACCCTCACTCGCAACTGGAAGTGGTACTTTCTTACATTAAGTTTTAGGGAAAATCTCAATTACTTTAGGTCTTAGCTCTATTTTAAGTTTTGATATAGTAAACTTTTAATTCTTTTAAATAAAAGATCTATTGTTTTTTTAGGTTTAACCTTTTCAAATTAAAATAAATCAGCATTTACCCTTCAAATTTTCAAATTAAAATAAAATTTCTAACAACATTTACCCTTCCCTTCTCTTCTCTGCTCTTAATGTAAAAGGTATTTGCTAATTTAAATCAGTCATCTTCATTGTTTATTTGGTGTAGGAAAAAACCGCTCTCGTCTGCTCTTAATTCTGACAACTATGGCTGGTATCGTTATTGTGCTGTTGCTCGGACTCCTAGTAGTTTGGAAGACAAAACGTAAAGAACAGTGGCTTCTAGGTGAGTTGACTTTCACCATGTTACTTTGAGCGCGTATGTATTTTTTTCTAATCTTATATTATGAATTAAAAAATAATTATTGTAAATCAGATGATGATTATTAACATCTTAACTTTTGTTTATCAACTTTAAGAAAGAAAGTATTTTATGAATTAAAAAATAATTATTGTAAATCATATGATGATTATTAACATCTTAATTTTTGTTTATCAACTTTAAGAAATAAAGGAAAGAATTAATGAGTTAACTATAATATTTATTTAGAGTCTAAAAATTTTAGAAAAAAATAGTTTTGACAAGTTAAAATGTTATTAAACTATGTATTGTAAGAAAGATTACGGAACTATACTTACATGTACTTTAAGAAAAAATGACTTTCATCATCAATGTTCATAGTGTCACAAATATGACAAATCATTTCTACACATGGTGTCTTAGGTATTGTCATCATGTTTCATTAGAGTTAGTTCTTATCTTTGCTAGATATTAATTTTCTTCTTCGAACTAGTTAAAACAAAGAGATACTTTTGATTTTCTAGATTAAGGTTAATGACCACTTTATAGTATCTTAGTTTTTTTTTAACCTCTAATTTCTTATTGTCCCACATTTTCTCTTTAAACTTAGAAGTAATAATATTTTTAATGTTGTCAATATTTTGCAAAGTGACATTTTTGTCAATCCCCCAATGGTGTAACCAAGCCATGGTGTTTTTATACCAACCTCTCTTAAAGTGCAAGTGGTCCTCACTATATTTTAAAACAATTTTAGTAAGTCTTTGACCATCCATGTTATTTACATTGTACTTGTACATAAGGTACCTAATCATAGCAATTCTTTCGATGGGGGGAGATCCACTTCTATTAGCAGGATAAGATAGGGCATGCTACTTTTAATTTTGAGGTTATAGGTTATACAAGGCTTATGGATTTGTTCCATCTTTCTCTAGGATTCTCTAGAGATGTTGCAACCCTAAACTTCACAAAGCGAACTTATTTTTCTCTCATATCACAATGCTAGCTGATTTACAATTGTTTTCAAGACCAAAATAAACTCTCCTCCCTCCAATATTCATTTCTCAATGTTATAGTTCCAATTGAGCTTGTGATGAATATCAATTATGAGATATGTGTAGTAAGACACTTCCTCCAAGTTGTTATTGTCATATACAAAATTAGTGTACGTAGCCTTCTTTGACTTGATAATCATAAATTTTGTTTTATCGATATTAATAATCATACTCATATTAGAGCATAAATCCTTGAGAGTTCATAATTGTCTATCAAGATCAGAGGGGCACCTTGCCATAAGAACAATATCATGAGCATAAAGAAGAAGGATGAATACTATTCCAGCTAAGGTCATGGCAGTGCAACCTGCATCTTCTAAATAACCTTCTAGCTTATCGATATCTGTCCACAAGCCCAAATACTATAGCTCTTCTAGTTCAACCAAAATCAATCTTAGTGGATGCAATGTGAGATATGAAACTTCGGACTTATATTCCAAATTGGATATGACATTGGATGTGTCTTGTAACTCCCAACAGATGTTGGGAGTTCAGATCCATCGATTGCGTCTCTTTTGAGCAACCTTATGAATGATGTTGTGTCTACTAATGTGGGTTTCAACACATGAAATAAGAGTTGGTATTGTGCGTTGGATCAATGTTGGAGATACCTTAATTGTGTTGGCTTAGTGTTGGACTAGGATGTAGGTGGTACGTTGACATTGGAAATCAAATGTTAGCCTCTTGTTTCAACGAATCAAGAAGACGAATATTTTATCATAAATGGATGATTAAGTATGGAACATGCATGTTTTATGGTGATGTTGTCCTTTTGTACTTGCTCCCAAGGTGGGAATTTGATGGGAAAAATGCCCGTCAAATATTGTCTATATTTCAAGCTTGTCGTCAAACAAAACGAAACAAGCAATGAAAACGTCCATGTATAATGTCGAAACCGTAAAAAACGACGAGTGGAAGCTATTTCAAATTCCTACACTACTAGATCCATAGTGGTCCATCAAGGGAAACAAACGAAGGTTTTCTTGTCATTTAAAAACATGCATGTTTTATGGTGATGGGCCTTTTGTACTCGCTCCATAATGGTCCATCAAGGGAAACAAACGAAGGTATTGGTGTCATTTAATTTATTTAGGAAAATCTCATGTGCATTTGCTAATTTAATTCTATAACAGGGATTGTTATTTTCTAAAGGGAACACTACTACACCTTTAGTGTTGGGATTTGTCGGTGTAGTCATTATGGTATCCTTGTTCGGAGTGTTTGTAATTTGGAAGAGAAAAGTTACTTGTTCCTTGTTTACCACAAACAGTTGTTAGGTAAGTTAGATTTTCTAAATGCATACAAGCAAACGAAGTGAGGTAGGGTGATTTTCTTAATGTCACTCTTCTTATATAACAAGTGTAGGCTTTTATAATCGTTATTTTTAAAAATGAAAAATTAATACATTTCATATTTAAATGTAAAAGTTAGGAAAGATGAACATAGAGAAAATACTCTATAAATATTATAAATAGGATTTGAATATAGTTAAAATAATATTAAATAAAAATTTAATTTTTAATGTATATATACTGGTTCACCTACCCTTAACAATGTCTCTTATGTCACGGGAACAATGCATAGGGGGCCAATCTGAAGAGGCTTCATCCATTTGTTCTAATTATAGAGCTAACCTAATGGAGACATCAAGTGAGGTCCTTATATAGCGATGTATAGCCTCCAAAGATTTGATCCCAAAACCTTCTGCTCACAACATACAACAATTGACCACTTAAACTATCCCACTAGACTTATATATATAATTTTTTTATTTTTTTATAAAATTTATTAAATATTTAATTTTTAATTCTTTTAAATTTAAATATTTAAATATCAATTTTATATTTTATCATAAAGTAATTGGAAAATTGCTTTACAATCATTCAAATTACCTTCTCTGAATGTGATTTCAAAGAACGTTTGCCTTTTAAAAACTAAAGTTGAATAAAGTTTTATTTATTTATTTATTTATAATTTATCATAAAATATTATTTTCTTTACCTATTTTAAATTTCCATTATTAGATATTTCTTTCATACATGTATACTTATATAATACATCAACTTATTCAATTTCCATGTATATATTCTTTATGATAATTGAATTTCTTATTTTTATATAATTTTTAATTTTCTTTTTTTATATAAATTTTTTTAATTAATTATTTATAATTTTATGATAATTAAACTCTCCATATACTTTCTTTTTGGTTAAATGTAATATTCTTATATATAAAATTAATAATTAAAAATATTCCTTTTTATTTGATGGTTTGTACTTTTTTTTGAAAATTTGAATCTTCCGTATATTTGTTATTTTTTATTAATAAACTTAAAATTATATTTTTTATATGTTATATAGTATATATGGGTTCTTTCATATGATGCAAATTAATTTCACTAGTATTGGCCTCTCTCATCCTCAAAAAAAATATAATGTAGTCCTAAAAATAATCACTCATCATTGAGTGAAACTATGTCACAGCACATTAGTTCATGGAATATTAAAGAGTACCTATAATTTTCGTTAATATTTATAAATATCTACCAAAATCTTTTTGTTGAGCCCCCCTCCAATACATACATCTTTCCAATTAAAAACCCCTTTTTGTACCCCACAAAACCTATAAATCCCTTACCCTACATCCCCTCTTCCCTACCCACAATATATTAATCTTATTTTCACAATTTAAAATCCCCCTTTATGAATGGTCATGGTAAGATATTGGTCAACAAAGTGAATCCCCCATGTCATCACCTTACATTCCAAAATATTCTCACTAACAATCTAAATATAGATCATCCAATACCTGAGCTCACATGAGAGCATAATATTCATACAATATCCATCATATACTCATTAATGAGATAACAGAGATGTTCATAATAATACACAACAAAGCATACAAAAAAAAAATATCCTCAAGAGATAATATCATAAAAAGGAAGGATCGTCATAATTAGAGTACTGCTCATCCTCAATCTCTTAGATATACCAATTACCTACATCCAATGACAAACCATCATTGGAGATTCCACCAAATAGTTTATTCAATTCCTTGCAAACATGATGAAGATAAATTCTAGTACAAGCAGGTACAAAGGACTCGATATCCTAAAAAATTTAAGCCTCAACAAGAATTTTTCTAGATAGAAAACCCCCTTGTATCAAATTTATAACCACAGTAGAATCCCTACTAGAAATCTAAATTTTTGGAATGCATTTTTCAACTACAAGCATGTTGTTGTAATTGTAACTTCGGAAGATATTCTATTGTATAGTATCATTGTATATTGGTGTACCCCTGTGAGAGATGTTTTCCCTCCATTCATGATGTCATTATTGTATATGGTCATTGAGGTCAAACCTTCGTTGTAAGTCGAGGCAAGAGTCCCCATTTCAATATAATAAAATGTATTTTTTTGTCTTCTAGGTGAACTCATCCCTACTAGGTTAAGAGGTTGGCATAGTTAGGTTTTTAGGTCAGTCACATTGTGTGTATAAATAGGGAGGTTCCCCTCCTCATTTAGACACACTCTCTCATGTGTACATTAGGAGGGAGAGGACAAGTTCGCTAGAGGAGAAAGAGAGAGAGAGAGAGCTACAGAAGACATCTTATCGTTGGGTTTTTCCATCTTGTGATATTGTATTAGTGACATAACTATTCGAAGGAATTTTGCGGGGTTTTCTCCTTTATGGTTTCCCTGAGGAAAATCTCAGTGTCTTGTGCATTTTATGTATCTTATTGTACTTGTTATTCTTTCAGATAATGATCCTAATAAATAGAATTAAAGTAGAAAAACTAACATGGTATCAAAGCTACTATGAAAGAAGGCATTGTGCAGCAGCGGAAACTAGGGCTTCCTAGTTCAATGTCTTCTCTCCATAGCTCATCAAGAAAACAGGACTAGGCTAAATCTCCCTAGGAGGGCACATCTTTTGTAGGAAGTGGAATCAAGTTTGAAGAAGTATCATTTTTTACCTAGACACTAGTGGCAGACCAAACTAGGGCATCATATTTTTGGTGACTCCCTCCACTGAATTTGACAAAGGATATCACTAAGAAACTCGCCTCAAGGAGGTGCATCTTTCTATCCAGACAGAATTCCAAAACTCCAGGTTTGTAAAATTAGGGTTTCTCTAACAAACCCTAGGTCAACGAACACCGAAACCAAGTTGGGAATCTCAATTTGGTAAGATCTAAATCTCTGTTATTTCAATTTGAGATTCTCATTTCAACATGAGTCATCACACCCAGCTTGATGATAAGCTTGGGGGAGATGATAACTTTCGGGCATGGAAGTATAGGATCTCTCTGATACTTGGAGAAAATTATTTGGATAAGTATATTAGTAAGGAAATTCAAGAGCCAAAGGGAGATGAGGCTCAAGATATCCATAAAAAGAACTTGATCAAGGCCAAGAGAATCATTGCATATTCTATTAAGGATAATCTCAACCCTCGTGTATCATCTTTGAATAAACCTAAGGAAGTGTTTGATGCTTTGACAAAGTTGTTCGAAGGAAAGAACATCAATCGAAAGATGGCAATGAGGAACCAACTGAAGAATGTGAAGATACAGAACCCATAGACCATGTGTTGGGTGTTATATCAACTAGATTAATACACCTAATATTTAATTATTGACTGGGGTTAGTAGGCTTAGAGTTGCTACAAAATATATGAGAAGCTAGATGGGTTCCTAGGGCATTGTAGAAATACTTTAACAAACAAAAGATCAAAATATATTTCAAAATGAAAAACCGAGTCAAACTCCTAAGAATCTAATCATTAATGTGATTGAACTAGAACAAAGCATCAAACTAGGATAATATCATACTATTCTAATTAACAAATGAGAGTATAACCATTGTTTTTTATAACGAAGTTTATTAAGTAACTTCAAAAGCTAACTATTCAAAGAAAGTGTATACAATTACAACAAATAAATAATTTATAAATAAATAACTCCTAACTAAAAAAGGATACTATCAACAACTACTTAAAAGGCTATGATGCAAAGAAAACTTAAATAAGTGAATGGAAAATGTAAGAGAAACAAGTAGAAAACTTAATAAAGAAAACTGAATAAGAGAAGCAAATAGAAAACTTAATAAAGAAACTGAATTCTATCCTACGAGTCTCTGTTGGTAATCATACAGTAAAAAATGAAACTATTCCTAAAGATAACAGTACTAATCCTAAGTTTACATGCAAATTGATAAATTAGTCCAAAAGCATAATTATAAAACAATACAAGAGTGTTAATAAAAAGGAATCAGAAACAAATAAAAGAAACAAAACATAACCTAACTCAAAACATGTTTAAAGTGAAAGGATAGAACTTTAATAAATAAAAACAATATAACTTTAAGTCTAAATGCTCAGTAAAACTGTCCTTTAACTATTACAGTCAAAGCATATCTAAAAACCAAAGAAACAAAGCTTCAAACAAATTCAAAACTCATTAAAAACATTAAAAATGAAACAGTAAGCTGAATAACAGACAGTCTAAAATGCAAGACAGAACAGACAATCTGAATGGCAGTTTGTATACAAAAAACAGTATAAAAAGACCTAAATGATCTAATTATTGGTTGATTTCGTGCACATGTTTATACAATGCATAAAGGAAATAAATAAACCTATTTAATCATCATATTTAACAGTGAAATAAACAAATACAAATATATAAAAATAAGAAAATCCTTGCATATTAATAAACAAATTGGAATTTAAATTGCATAAACTTATAACAGGAATAAACAAAACTGAATTTATTCAAATTGATAAAAACAACCTACTCTATCTTCTTATGAACAAAACTAAATAATAAGCCGGAAATGAAATGATAGAAACAAATGGAAAACAACTATGCTCGCAATCTAACTATTTAATTCTCAAAATAAAATGCATTATAGAAAGAAAATGAAACAAACATTTATTGTAACTTAATGAAATAAACAAAGTAGAAATCAAAACTGAATTAGCTACAAAGAAAAATAACGAAAACAAGAAAAAAAACCTTCGGTTGATGAGGGGCCCTCTCAGCAATCGAGGGTGACTCCTGGCTAACACTTACACGAACAAAATCATGAACAACAGAATGTAGAACTTTTATTAAAAATATTGAACAATATTACAGTGTTCTTCTCTCAGAAAACTGACTGTCTAACTAATGAAAAATGATCCCCCAACACTCATGCAGAGGATGGTATTTATATTGTTTACAGAGATTGAGCAAGTCGACCCTTTAGTGGTCGACTGCTCTCTAAATTTAGTCAATCATGAAGGCTTCTAACTAATCAAATGCCAATGCATATGCTCTTCCCTTCTTCAGCGCGAGTCTAGTTTTCTTCAGTGAGAACGTGGCACACAGGCTCCTCTTTTATCGTGGTTGTGGCATGGTGTTGAGCGCAAGCATCATAGATGACAGATCTTCTAGAATGGAAATCATTTCATTGTTTTAAATGCATAACTGGTGGTGGTTTGATATTAAGCAGATGAGGCCATGAGAAATCCTGGGAACGTTCCATCGTTTAATGCATGAGATTGGTTATTAACAACACATAGACTGATTAGCGATCTAGATGGAAAGCTGGACAGCGAGCTACATGATGAGCTGGACAGTGAGCTATGTGATGAGCTAGACAACGAGCTGCGTGATGAGTTGCATGATGAGCTGGACACACGGTTGGAAGGTGGATTGCATCGTGAGTTGGACATGCAGCTGGACAACGATTGCGCAGATCAGGATGAATGGTAAGCTGAATGCGTTTTGTTTATAAATTTAGCCCAAAAGAATTATAAAATATGCAAACGAATATCTAAATCAATTAATATATCAAATGTACTCCAATAAGTTATTTTTAATTAATTAAAACCATAAAAATGATAATAATAAAAGGTTTCATATAAACCTTAAATATACTCATACCTGAGGTTGAATAATGATCAGCGTGACATAAAATAGACAAAATATAATAAAACATGTGTTTAGATGTGTTATTTTAATGCCAAAAATGATAACAAAATGAGGCTCAACATTCCCCCAAACCGAAGAAATGCTAGGTCCCACTGAACAAAAGAAAGATCATTTTAGGAAGAAAGATAATTTAAACTTCAGTCTTATAACATATCTTTCATATCAAACAACTCTACAGAAGTAATGATAGTGAAAAATTATGGGCTAACAAGAAGTTTAATCTCTTTAAGAGATCATGCTATCATTGTGAACTTCAAGATGTGTGCATATGCATGAATGAGTGAATTCATTGTAATTATGTCAACCATATCCAAAGTAAACTTTGGATAGGTTGAACATATGACACAAAGAGGTATAAATTGTATTTATAATAAGATTAATCAACAAGAAAATATGTCATTTGATAGTTTACATGCATGATTGGGTAAAAGGATAGGGTTACTAAGAGTGAAATGATAATTAAAAAAAAAACTTTTAAGGTCAAAGCATTCACATGGAGGTAAAAACTATTTGAAAAAAACAAAACAAAATTTGGTTAGCAAATTGTAATCATAAGTGCTATAATATCACCAAGTTTTATTGAGATCATCATTTGGTATTTTATTTGGATTATCCTTCGATCCTTCATATAGTCTTCCATATTGATTTTCTGTAAAAATATGCTCCATGCTATAAATTCCACTGATCCTAAAAAACACTTATCATTTTGTCAAAGATAAATAATTTTGTCATAAATAATAATAGATAAAAGCAGACAAATCTCCCTAATCCTCCCCCAAACCAAAGATATGGCATGTCCCCAAGCCATACAAGAGAGAAGAATAGATTGTTCCAAACAATAAAAAGTACTAGCATGTTGTTTTATTATTTTGTAAAAAGAAAAAAAACTAACTAGTAAATGGAAATGATTCAGATATGTATATTCATAAAAAATAAAACAATGCTAAGAAAGACCATGTAAAATGAGAATAATATAATTAAAAGAAAACCATAGGAAAAACTAGCCATCCATGCCTCATTGTAAAGATATCATGTCACCGTCAAGTATTTTTAGTGTACCCCGGAGTGTGTGAGATTTACAACTATAGGTGTTTCTAAGATAATGACATCTTAGATATATATGAAATTAGACAGCTAGGGAAAAGTCAATTTAGAGCCATTCTCAAATGACATTATAAACAATTGGCCATGACATAATTATTTGAAATGTTTTTCATATATTATCACTATTTGACGAACTATGTGTATAGTGGTGTATTAACCAGGTCTCATTTATCAGATATTGCCCTGCTACCAATAGGCCTGTTTAGTACCCCGGTGGGTTTATCTTGGTACCATGCAAGAATAGCCCTGCTGCCAGTGAGCCTGTTCCGTACCCCGGCGAGTTTACTTGCATTTATCAAGCTTCCTGTTATAAGGTTTTTACTTAGCATTGACCCGCTGCCAGCAGGCCTGTTCAGTACCCCGATAGGTTTGCCTTGTATAATGATATTAAATATATGGAAGCTGATTGGTACTAGAGCGTGCTAGGTCCGAGCCTGTTCCGTACCCCGGCGAGTTTACTTGCATTTATCAAGCTTCCTGTTATAAGGTTTTTACTTAGCATTGACCCGCTGCCAGCAGGCCTGTTCAGTACCCCGATAGGTTTGCCTTGTATAATGATATTAAATATATGGAAGCTGATTGGTACTAGAGCGTGCTAGGTCCTTTTAAACACATAATTCAATTTTGTAAAATAAACTTATAAGTAATTTCATAATGGACAGATCATAAAACATGTCAAAAGAGAATAACTGAAAGTTGTTCTTTAACCTAATAGTCCTTCTTTTTTATAAAGTAAAGTAATGTTCCCCACAAATAAAAATTCCACTTACTTTCGAGTTATCACCAAAATAATCAAGAGACAAGTTTTGATAACAAGTATAGGATGAACTAGTAATTCATAGGTAGAAATGTGAAAAATATGAAAGTGAGTCTTATCAAGCAACTGCTTGAAATAGCAGATCAGAAATATACATGTCTGAATTAAAATACCAAAAACTATCTGAAACATAAAAGAAATGGTTAAGAATGATATACACAAAATTGTTTTTAATTATTACTATAAGTTGGAAAATTTAAAACTACTTCCAAGAAAAGTTAAGATACCTTATAAGTGTTTTAGTGTACTTCCCATTTTCGAATAATACTCCATGAACTACTTATAGAGATAAAATATTAAACTGCAAAACCACTTGTTAGATGATTCAATTTATTCATAAAAACATAAAAAACAAAAGAGTCACATGTAATGAATTTTATCAGAAGTGACTCTTATTTATTCAAGGAAACAAACACACATATTTACATATATATCCTATTCTACTTAAAAATAAAGAAAACAATTGTATTCAAGTATAGGAATTCTTCCAATGTAACCAGGTTCAAAGCAAAATTAAAAATATACCTTTATCCACATACAAGAAAAATATTACAGTGATTGTCTGGATATGAAGAACCAAGCAACCTGTTTGATTTAGCAGCAATAAGCATTGAAGGAGAGGATGGTACATGTGGCTTGGTTTCCTCTTGGAACCATATTTCGATGTGACTTATGTATTCTAGATTCTCTCCTTCATTTGTTATGTCACGAGGTCTTTCATTAAACCCTAGAATGCGTATAGAATCTGAGTTTGGTGATGGGAAATATTCAGGTTCTAATCTTTGTCCGTCATCAAATGAGATGCATTCCATGTATATCTTGTCTTCTTGTGGAAAAGGCCAAGTAGAAACTTCATTTTCTTCCGTATTGTCTATGACTCCTAGATCTACCACCTCTCCAAATCTCGTATGAATTTCTTACAATAATGTTGGTGAGGTAGGTAAGGTGGATAAATGTTGCAGTGCAACATTGTAAGCATATTATTGTACTTCTTTATTATTGTTAGAATGTGGTATGGATTGAACAGGAATGTGCGTAGGGCATAGAGGAGGTTTATGAGAAGGTAATTGTGGTTGGTGCAATTGATTATCTTGTATGGTTAATCCTGCCTGGAAAATGGGATATTGTTGAAAATCTTGTGGAGAGTGTAGAGGAACAGGAAGTGTTGCAACATACGAGAGAGTATCCCTATGATCATCAGATGAGACAGAAGGGATTTGTGAACAAGGTTGATAGGGGTTAATAGGAGGCTGAGAAGAGGGGATATTCTTAATAATCTTGAATTTTACTCTTGAATGCCTTCTACATAATTCACAAACAGCATCATATGATAACTGAAATACATCGCCTTTTCCCATCAGATTTAAAATTTCTAGATATTCATTTTTTACGTCTTTGAGTAAATTTTTTTTCAAGGTATCCTTCCCTGACTGTCTTAGTTTTGATCTCTGAAGGTTTTATTGAAAGCGTTTGACATGGGTTTCCAAAATTTCTTCTTCTCCCTGGGTTATTTCGAATATGTCCTCCTTGACTCTGCAATAATCTTGGTATTGTTTTAAGAATATATGTTTCATATCTTCCCAAGTTTGAATGCAGTTCTCACCTAGGCTCATGAACCATCGGAGGGCTGCTCCTTTCAAAGTAAGAGGGAAAAAATTCAGACTTTGAACATTATATGCTCTACAGAGTATTTCCAGTTGAAATAAAAATTCATCAGGGTCTTCATTCTCTAGTCCATGAAAATTTGGTAAAATGGATGGGGGAACGTACTGTATTTGTGCCACTCCTCCTGGATCTCTAATAGGGAATTCAAAGGTAACAAATTCTTCATCCTTATCTCCTACCATATCTTCCCACAATATAAATAATTTTTCATGTGTTATCTTAAGGTTCCTCTTTCAAATTTTCCTGTTAGTTTGTTAGCAAGGTGGGTGGTGCTTACAACACTACTAAGTGATTTTAATTGTAAAATAATTCCTACACTCGCATACGAGTAAATTGTATGAAAGTAAATTACCTAAAGGCACACATATATCAAATTGAACTTATGAAAAAGTAAACTATCTACATCCACGAAAAGAAAAGTACGCTTAAGGGAATAAATCAAACTTTGCGTAAAGTAAACACACTTGTGCGAAAAAGGAACAACAAGGCTTTGGTACGACCCACTAAAGTGGATGTGTCAGGATGTGTCACTATGGAAATTCCGTAGCGAAGTCGTCTTTGCATCTTACCGTCTCCCCTTCCCCTTTTCTATGTAACATAAAGGAAACCTATCTATCCTTATCTATTTAGACTCTGTGCATGAAAAACTAAACTAAAGGAAAACCTAGACTACTGCTACTATTGGGTTTGGGGGCTCCTATTATAAAATATGTGCAGGTTCTTACCTCTCATCCTATTGCTCCCCCGCCACCAACCTATCACTAAACTTCATAAGAAAATTCTATTTTTTTCTACCTTACAGAACAACTCCCCGGCAACGATGCCAAAATGTTGGGTGTTATATCGACTAGATTAATACACCTAATATTTAATTGTTGACTGAGGTTAGTAGGATTAGAGTTGCTACAAAATATATGCAAAGGTAGATGGGTTCCTAGGGCATTGTAGAAATACTTTAACAAACAAAAGATCAAAATATCTTTGAAAATGAATAACCGATTCAAACTCCTAAGAATCTAATCATTAATGTGATTGAACTAGAACAAAGCATCAAACTAGGATAATGTCAGACTATTCTAATTAACAAATGAGAATATAACCACTGTTTTTTATAATGAAGTCTATTAAGTAACATCAAAATCTAACTATTCCTGTATACAATTACAACAAATAAATAATTTATAAATAAATAACTCCTAACTAAAAAAGGATACTATCAACAACTACTTAAAATGCTATGATGCAAAGAAAACTTAAATAAGTGAATGGAAAACTAAGTAAGAGAAACAAGTAGAAAACTTAATAAAAAAAATTGAATAAGAGAAGCAAATAGAAAACTTAATAAAGAAACTGAATTCTATCCTACGAGTCTATGTTGGTAATCAATAGTAAAAAATGAAACTATTCCTAAAAATAACACTACTAATCCTAAGTTTACATGCAAATGGATAAATTAGTCCAAAATCATAATTATAAAACAATACAAGAGTGTTAATAAAAAGGAATAAAAAACAAATAAAATAAACAAAATGTAACCTAACTCAAAACATGTTTAAAGTGAAAGGATAGAACTTTAATAAATAAAAACAATATAACTTTAAGTCTAAATGATCAATAAAACTATCATTTAACTATTACAGTCAAAGCATATCTAAAAACCAAAGAAACAAAGCTTCAAACAAATTCAAAACTCATTAAAAACGAAACAGTAAGCTGAATAAAAGACTGGACGAATGACTAGATAATAGACTGGACGGATGACTAGACAGACAGTCTGAATGAAAGACAGAACAGACAGTCCGAATGGCAATCTGTATACAGAAAACGGTAGAAAAAGACCTGAATGATCTAATTATCAGCTGATTTCATGCACATGTTTATACAATGCATAAAGAAAATAAATAAACCTATTTAATCATCATATTTAACAGTGAAATAAACAAATACAAATATATACAAATAAGAAAATCCTTGCATATTAATAAACAAACTGGAATTCAAATTGTATAAACTTATAATAGGAATAAACATAACTGAATTTATTCAAATTGATAAAAACAATCTACTCTATCTTCTTATGAACAAAACTAAATAATAAGCTGGAAATGAAATGACAGAAACAAATGGAAAACAACTATGCGCGCAATCTAACAATTTAATTCTCGAAATAAAATGCATTACTGAAGGAAAATGAAACAAACATTTACAGTAACGTAATGAAATAAACAAACTAGAAATCAAAATTGAATTAGCTACAAATAAAAATAACGAAAACAAGAAAAGAAAACCTCTGGTTGATGAGGGACCCTCTCAGCAATCAGGGGTGACTCCTGGCTAACGCTTACATGAACAAAATCATGAACTGCAGAATGTAGAACTTTTATTAAAAATATTGAACAATATTACAACGTTCTTCTCTCAGAAAATTGGCTTTCTAAATAATGAAAAATGATCCCCCAACACTCACGCAGAGGCTGGTATTTATATTGTTTACAGAGATTGAGCAAGTCGACTGCTCTCTAAATTTATTCAATCATGAAGGCTTATAACTAATCAAATGCCAACGCAGATGCTCTTCCCTTCTTCAGCACGAGTCTGGTTTTATTCAGTGAGAACGTGGCACATAGGCTCCTCTTTTATCGTGGTTGTGGCATGGTGTTGAGCGCAAGCATCATACATGATAGATCTTCTAGAATGGAGGTCATTTCATTGTTTTAAATGCACAACTGGTGGTGGTTTGATATTAAGTAGAGGAGGCCACGAGTAATCCTGGGAACGATCCATCGTTTAATGCATGAGATTGGTTATTAACAACGCGTAGAGTGATTAGCGATCTGGACAGAAAGTTGGACAGCGAGCTGGATGATGAGCTGTGTGATGAGTTGGACACACAGGTGGAAGGTGGACTACATCATGAGCTGGAAACACAGCTGGACATGCAGATGGACAACGATTGCGTAGATCGGGCTGAATGGTAAGATGACCGCATTTTGTTTATAAATTTAGCCCAAAAATTATAAAATCTACAAATGAATATGTAAATCAATTAATATATCAAATGTACTCCAATAATGTTATTTTTAATTAATTAAAACCATAAAAATGATAATAATAAAAGGTTTCATATAAACCTTAAATATACTCATACCTGAGGTTGAATAATGATCCGCATGACATAAAATAGACAAAAGATAATAAAACATGTGTTTAAATGTGTTATTTTAATTCCAAAAATGATAACAAAATGAGGCTCAACACCATGCAATCGTACTTCACAAGGGTTGCTCAAATTAATGAATAAATTGAAGCAGTCAAAGAGAAGGAATAAGAAGGGGACATTTTTATAACCACTTTGAATGGTCACCAAAGATCATGGGATTCATTCACTCAAGAAATATCTGCCAAAAATAATTTGATCACTTTCAACATACTTTGAGAAGAATGCACACAAGAAGAAGCTCGGCTCATAACAAGAGAAGAGAACATGGGAGCCACTGAATATCAAGCTTTCACAGGTCACACCAGAAGAAATCATAGAAATAGGAAGGACCATCATCACAACAAAAGGGAGGACCCTCATAATAAAAGACAAAATAAATTCAGAAGAGATTTATCCAGTATTAGATGCTACACATGTGATGAGAAGGGACAATACTCCATAGATTGTCCCATAAACAAAGGCTCCTCCAACAAGAAGTAGAACAAGAAAATACATCATGATCAAACTGTTGAATACGATGAACCAATAATGAAAGGATTCATAAAATAAAGAGTTGGTTCTTCAAGTGATGAATAATATGTCGTAATCTCAACACTCATGTGCACTATCTCACATGGAAGCAATGATTGGCTTGTAGATAGTGAGGCATCCAAAAATATGACGGGATACAAAGAATCATTTGTCAATCTATCTAAGCATGAGTCACCTAGCAAGGTGAAACTTGGGGATGATTATCAATACCCCATAAGAGGAAGTGGAATAAGCTTCCTACAAGCTATATTCTGGGAAATCCTTAAAGATGAAATATGTGTTATATGTTGTAGGATTGAAGAATAATATTATCTTCATCTATGACCTCGATGCAAAGGGAATAACGGTTCATTTGTTGATGGCCAAGTCCTAATGTGGCCACAAGGAAAGAAAATTGATGATGCAATAGTGATGGGAGAGAAAGAGGGAAGGCTTATACAAGTTGAAGGGACAACCTAAACAAGCATTGGTTAATGACTCAATAGAACCAAGTGAACTGTGGCATAGAATGCTTTCACATGTGCACTATAGATCACTACCTATTGCAAGAAAAGCAGTTTCAGGACTTCTAGAAATCCAGACAAAACTTGAATACATTTGCAAGGGATGTGCACAATGAAATAACATAAAGAAGACATTTCTTAGTAGTGAAAGCAAAGAAAAAGGGATACTAGAGATATTACACTCAGATGTCTACTTACCCATGTCATCCAACTCACTAAGAGGGTATTTATACTATGTTTCCTTTATAGATGATTTCTTCCATAAGACTTGGATATATTTATTGAAAGGGAAAAATGAAGTATTCAACAAGTTCAAGGAATTCAAAGCCTTGGTTGAAAAATCACATTGAGAGGAATATCAAGACTCTGCGGTCATATAATGGCATAGAATTTACCTCAGAAGAATTCAAGGAACTATGCAGAGAATATGGGACTAAGATGGAGTTTCATTAGAGGAAATTTCAACTCAAAATGGACCTCCTAAAATGAACTAATAAAATAATAGTTAAAATAATAAAATAATATTTATTAATTTTGGAGGAAGAAAAGAAAAAAACTACTTTTTTGTTTGTATTTTTGACATATCTCCCCGTGTTTTTACTCAAATTTCGATCAGGAGAGCTCGTTGGATGCAGAATTAAATTCCGCATCCAACGAGTACCCACTCGGCATACTTTTGATGGACCCCACTATCCCAAAAACAAGAAATACCTGAAAAAATGGATTAAAAGTTAAAAGGCCCATTTTGAGTTGAAATTTCCTCTAATGAGAACTCCCTACAATCCTCAACAGAATGGTGTTGCAGAAAGAAAGAACAAAATGATAATGGAATATGCAAAAGCAATGCTACATGACCAATATATTTTGATGCACTTATGGGAAGAATCAACAAGGACAACTGTGTATGTATAAAACCATGCACATCACCGAGTACTAGACAACAAGACTCCACAAGAGGATTTATTAGGTGAGAAACTAGAAGCCATCCATCTCAAGATATTTGTCTGCCCAGTGTACAAACACATCCCAAAGGAAAAGAGGACTGAGATCGATCCTTCAGGAAGGAAGGGAATATTCGTAGGATACAATGACACTTCAAAGGAATACCGAATATACTTCTTGTGATTTAAGAATATCAACATCAGCAAAGACGTGACACTTGATGTAGACTCGACATATTTCAAATCTAGAAAACTACCTATTGAAGAGGTTGAAGAACCTGAAACAACTAGTGTTAGAGACACTAAAGAAGCAAATTTAGAATACCATGAATACCACAATATGATAGAACCACAAGAACCTATAGAACCACTTCAAGAGAAGAACTCCCAGAAAATAAAACCAGCATGGGAACAAGAGATAATACAAGATACAAAAAGGTATGGCACTATAGATGGGATGCATAGAGAAAGGAAAAGACATATACCATATAACAACTATGTGTCCCTACTATGTGACATCATTGATAAATAAACTTCCAAATATGAAGAGGTTGCATTAAATAAAGAATGGAAGGATTCCATGATTAAGGAGTACCAATCGATTATGATGAATCATGTCTGGGAGATAGTTATGAGACTAGAAGAGAAGTCTATTGTGACTTTGAAGTGGTTCTACAATATCAAGCATGCTGCATATGATAGCATTGAAAAACACAAGGAAATATTTGTGGTGCATGGATTATCTTAGAAATAAGGAATAGACCGTGAGGATACATTTGCACCCATAACGACATACACTTCCATCAAAGCTATACTTTCATTGGCTGTGATAATGAAATGGAAGGTACACCAGATGGACATCAAGACAACATTCTTGAATGGTGTAGTCGAAGAGGAAGTGTACATGGAGAAACTAATGGGATTTGAGACACATGACAAACATACTCATGTGTGCTAGTTAAAGATATCCTTGTATAGATTAAAACAGGCACCCATGACATGGTATGGAAGGATGGACAAATTCCTGATGAGCTTAGGCTTTACCTAGGTTAAAAAGGATTACAACCTTTAATTCAAGTTTGAAGGAGAAATACCAGTGATACTCTTGCTATATGTTGATGACATGTTTCTGATAGGAGAGGAAAAAATTATTGTAGATGCAAAGAGGAGACTTGTCGTTGAGTTCGAGATGAAATACCTAGGGATGATGCACTACTTCTTATGTAGGGAGGTGTGGTATAGTGCATATGGAATTTTCCTTGGTCAAGGAAAGTATGCCGTGGAGATTCTGAAGAGATTCGAAATGATGGAATGCATTGCAATGCCCACACCTATGTGATCGAACTTGAAACTACCGTGTGATGCTTCATCAGATAAAGTTGAGGCCACAATGTATCGTCAGATGATTGGTTCATTGATGTACATGATGAACATGATACTTGACATATGCTTTGTTGTGAACACCCTGAGCTAGTTCCTAACAGATCCAAGACATGTTCACTCGATTGCTGCAAAGCATGTATTGAAGCACATAAAGGGTACATTTGACTATGGGATCAAGTATGAAGCAAATCAGAGGATTAACCCGCACGTTTATGTTAATTTGGATTGGGAAAACAACACCAGGATAGGAAGAGCACTTTGGGATGTTGCTTCATTTTTGGATCCGGTGTGATGTCCTGGTTTAGTAGGAAGAAATCATGCATGGAACTGAGTGCAACCAAAGAAGAGTATGTTGCATCCTGTCCGGCCAGTTGTGAGGTAGTATGGATTCAGAAGCTAGTTCTAGATTTTTTTGATCTCGAGTTAGAGGTGACTTTCAAATTTTATGACAACCAGAGCTGCGTGAAGTTGGCAGAGAACCCAGTATTCCATGACAAGTTGAAGAACATTGAGATCAAGTATCACTATATCCAGAATATGGTGTGAAGAGTAGCAATGAATCTCCACTACATGGTGACAGATGAGAAGATACTTGATGTATTGACCAAGCCGTTAGATGGAGTGAATTTTGAGTACTTTAGAGAGAGACTCGGTGTCATCTAGATCAAGGTCCCTAGAAAGAGGGAGTGACGATCTCTTTCATGGTAGGAGATGTCAGTTTTACTCGATACATAATCAGTCCTGGTGTAGGACGTAGGTTGTCCTTGGATGTAATCAGTCTTAGCTTGCTCCTATGTTGGAGACGATGAGATTTCCACTGGTCATAAGACACTTTGTGTGCTCCTGGGTGATTCTTACATAGTGTTAGACAAAGGTTTTCCTTGAGATTTAATGAGTCTTGGTGTGCTCCTATCTTGGTAGAATGTGAGTTGACTCTGGAAAGATGTAATGCACTTGGTGTGCTCGTAGGAAATTCTCGTATATTGGTATAAGCAGGTTGTCCTTGAGACGTATCGATTCCTAGCATGCTCCTATGCTGTCATAATCCAGGTGGTATGTTGAACATGTGGTGTGCATATGGAATGATCTCTATGTGTGATTATGAGACTATCGTGATACAACGGGATGACGGTAAGATACACAGGTGATTGCAGTGGCAATGTAATGTATGGTCCTGGGTTGTTCCTACACAATGGCTCTCTTGTGGATATGATGACGACCTAGATAAGGACTAGGCCTACACCCAACATGAAACATGGTTGGTTCGGTAGAAACTTCCTATGATGGATAGATCCAACAGATGTCACTATTCAATGATTGACAAGATGAGGACTATGGAAGTAGCAATGATGACCTAACAAGAGTGTCGATGACTGTGGAGAGAGAATGCCTTTGTATTTAAGAGGGATTTTTGTTGTAATTGTGACATTGGAAGATATTTTGTTGTGTATTATCATTGTATATTGTTGTATCCCCGTTGGAGATGTTTTCCCTCCATTTAGGATGTCATTATTTTATATGGTCATTGAGGTAAAACCTTTGTTGTAAGTTGGTGCAGTATTCCCCAATTTAATATAATAAAATGTATTTTTTTAGTCTCCCTAGGTGAAGTGATCGCTACTAGGCTAAGAGGTCGGAACAATTAGGTTTCTAGGTCAGTCACACGATGTGTATAAATAGGGAGGAACCCTCCCTCATTTAGACACACTCACACACTCTCTCATGTGCAAATTCAAAGAGAGAGGACAAGTTCTCTAGAGGAGAAAGAGAGAGAGTTATTGAATACATCTTATTCTTGGGATCAAAATCTACTATTTAACTTATAGTGGAATAAACCTTATCACACATAACCAAAATTTCATTAAGCATAAGGTTTTCACCACATGTAACTGATATGTCCTCAACTAATCTTAAATTGTTTCCCTTACCCACCTTCCAAACATGAGGCCACTCAACCATTGAAAATGATAATACAATAGATTTCCATATCATAGAAGAATTATGAAAATAATTTATAGGCTTCCTAATTTTATGTTCAAGAGTATCATGTGTCACATATGTTTGGATAACAACCTATCTCTTAGGTTAACCTAAGATCAATCTCCACCCACATTTTGCAGCAAAATATTTTTCAAATTGATGAATATTTTTAACATCCCATCCACTATATTTCATAAGAATTACAAGGCTATAATTTTACCCTTCCATACCATGCTTTTCCTTATCACCAAATGAAATGATCTAAAACTTATCCTCCTTATACCCCCAAGTGATCCTTAAAAAAGGTATAGCTAATGACACCCAATACACCATAATGGATTCTCACTTTTTATATGTGAATTTTTTTTTAAAATCCTGAATTAAATACAATTCCAAATAAACAACTCATCCTTTTCTTTCCTTCCTTATTTACCTAACTTTCAACTAATTCCCTAATAGAATAACAACATTTTACTTTATAAAGTGAGACTTTGAATGCTCAAGTCTTCCCTTCCTCTTTTCTTGACCTTCAACCAATCCATGTTGTATTGGGCCCTTCCTCATTTTCTTTGATTTTTAAAGGAAAATACATTATACATCCCCTTTCAACAAATCTTGGATTATTTTTAAGTTAATCTTCATCATATGGATTTTGATTGTATAATGGATTTTGCCAATATATCTAATTGTATAAGGGAAATTATTTACTTCACTTTCATTGCAAAATCCAAGTTATGTATATCATTGATGGTATTTCTACTGATGTTAACATTTGCTCGTTTGGATAATCCTATTGATTTCTTACTCTCTAGTTGTGGTGTCAATGATATTCTGAATGGATCACAACAGAATTTGAGCCCAAAATCTGACGACTGCCATGTCTGAAATTTGACAATAACCTGTTGGGTATTTGACAGCCTCAATTTTTTTTGTCGTAGGTGGCATAGCATCGGATATTCGACGACAAGACAAGGTTGTCGAATTTCCTACGACAAGGTCATCGAATTTCCTATGACAAGGTCGTCGAAGTTCCTATGACAAGGTCGTTGAATTTCCTATGAAAAGGTCATCAAATTTCCAACAACAAGGTCGTCAAATTTCCTATTACAAGGTTGTTGAATTTCCTACGACAAGTTTGTCGAATTTCCTATGACAAGGTTGTCAGACGAGGGCCCTTAGATATAGAAAATGTGACCACAATCTACCGTCGGAGCCACAGTAGCGTCGTCGGATTGACATGAAATATGACAACAGCTGCTAGGCATTGAACTTCGGATAACCAACGAGGTACTGTATATTAATAAAAAATTGTATATTAATAAAAATTGCTCAGTTTGTATGGTTTTCAGAATTGCAAATTCACTAATTTCCATATCAACATGAGCATATCTCTTGGGTTCGCCATGATCTGAATAAAGATAAAATAAAACCCTTTTATTAAACCCTTTCTCATATACTAGTTAAAAATATCAAAATGTCAACCTTGCAGGATCATTCAACGCAATGTATCACTTGTATACTTCCCCTTTAGTCCTTACCTCCTAGAGTACCCATACCAAATAATACTATTTTGACTACACACCAACTGTTTGGCATATCTACAATGCTACCATTGAGGAAAAACAACGATGAGATTTTGTTGGAATCAAATACAACACCATCAAGTAAGAATATGATGAAGCATGCACCCACCTAGAGAATGCTCTGGCTACAAAGCCTAGCAGCACAAAAAGAGAAAACAGTTGCGAAAGACACAATTTCTGCATTATGTGATCACATGTGTGCATTGTGGTCTGAAATACAAACACATGTACCTGCCTTAAGTGATATAAATGAAGAGTTATAACAATAGGTATAGTATTTAAATCATCGTTATGCTTTGAACTAAGAAATTTGCAAATGGTTGGTACGGTTAACCCATGGGCCTCAAACCAGTTGAACTTACAAATAAAAGGATTCCTAGCATAGAATAATTCATTTAATCCTAACTAAATCCTATTGGATGTCAAAAGTGTCTCCCTAATTAGAGGGATAATATTTTTCTTATACAAGTTATTCAATAAGTCATACAACTATGAGTTGCAACTTGAATCACTAAATGTAAATATATACTTATAAGAATAGGCCAGTTTGATGAGTCCTCCAACCACAAATAGACCCTAACAAGGAATGACGGCTTTAGAACATTTCATTCAATAGACACAATCATAAGGAGGAAAATGGAACCCATAGAACATTCCACACAGGAAACAACCCTCTCAAACAGTCCAAAATAGTCCATGATAGTCACAAGATGGAAAATGACACCCACATAACAATGCACACAGGCAACAACACCCTCAAAGCAGTCCACACAAGCAACGACACCCTCAAAATAGTCCATACAGGAAGCAACAACATTAAACAGTCCAAAACAGGAAACAAACCCCTTAAATAGTCCACGCCTCACACGTGTGGGAGAGAGGAAGGGTAAACGACCTTCAAAAGGAACAACCATGAGTAGTAGATCAAAAAACAAGAGAAATCCCAAGCACAAGGAGCAAAGAAACCCTAGAAATCTCCCAAACAATGTTGTTGAAAACTCAAGATCAGTCACATAATAAATTAGATCCGAGTTACCTCTTCAAGACACCTTTACGATGAAGGCTACGCTCAAATTTATAGCCTCTCAATGACCCCTAGAAGGTTCCACCTTCTATTTGGTCATTGAGGTTAGGGTTACCCAAAAAGGTCAAGACGTCACCCCTTTTAGAAGGTTCCACATATAAAATATAAATTAATGTTAGGACATCTTAGGAGAGGGTACCTAAGACATGACTAAGGGTAGGGTGACACACTCAAGGGGGGTGCTAGCACATAACCAAGGAGGGGTCAACACAAGACTAACCATAAGTCAACATGAGGGCTAACTATAAGGTAGGGAAAACAACCCTTCTAACCATAAGCTAAAAAAAGGTGTAACAAAAAGAGGGGAAACAACCCTTTTATCTCTCTTTCTCTCAATGTATGTGGTCCACAAGTGTTCCATACAATAACTGGAATTTTATCATCACCATGTGAGGAAGGTTCAAACTAGATGATGTGATTCGTTGGTACTCCTAATTTCTCTTACGGTCAAATGCCAGTGACTCCATCAAGGGGTGGTCAGTCCCATGATGAAACAACCTAGTTCAATGATCTCTAAGACCAACGAGAGAAGGAAATCACACATAATCATTGTCTTGGTTAACTAACCAAGATCCACCTGGTTAACTGACCAGGTTCCCTAAGGATCAGCTAGGGGGCCTAGATAACTACTGGGGACTTATCTAACTTGGTCCTAGACCAAGTACCCTAGATAATTGCTAGGGGTATGCACTGCTTGGTCCTCGACCAAGAATTTCTCTGGTGTAAATAACCTAGAGGCCCTAGTGATCATCTAGGGCCTATGTGTTGCTTGGTCTTATTCCAAGATCCCTAGATACCTGTCAAGGACTTATACTTCTTAGTTAACTAACCAAGAACCCTAGTTAACTGATTAGGGTGCCATCCTCCTAGATAATGTCTCTCACAGCTGCATTATCTTTAACATTCACAAGTGGTAAACAATTTCTCTGTAGAAATTTGTTGGAGCACCTATAGCTTCATCCACTTAGTGAAAAGAAACCAATTAACTGAAAACTGGGGAGAAAGCTTGGTTATTTACATTACAACTTGAGGTTGTTGATTGATCATTACTGTGAGCGGGCCATAACTGATAGATCATACATCATTTGGTACAACAATTCAGAGGAGCATAACTTGGAGGATGGAGCCTTAGCTATAGGGATCTTGGAGGAAGAGTTTTTGGACGATGAGGATGACCATGTAGCAACAGAAGCAATGATGCCACCACCATATTCTACCTTTTTTCCACATGCACCATCTTTTCCTAGAGGTTTTTGACCTCCATCTGCATCAGTGAGTGGGATTCGTACAAGAGCAATAGGACATCAACTGAGTCTTGGACATGGCTCAATATTGGTGGCTTTTGGGGATGATAATCCCACTCACACTGTTCATAGAGCATGGGAAAATAAACTAGAAATTCCCATGGCAAGAGGAAACATCCATATAATCTATTTTCCTCATATTTTCTTGTTTACAGTACTTTCAAGTTTTTACACTATTGACTCTTTTATATTTATTATGGTATATTTTGCAAACATTACATGGAAATTCAAGTTTCAAGTTTGAAGTTGAACCTACCTTTGAGTTTGAAGTTCACTATTTGCAACTTTGCATTATTGAGTCATTGACTGCATAAAAGCATATTATAACTCATTGGTCAACTTTCAACTTTCATTTCATGGTTGATGTTTTCTATTAAAGACTATAGTTTGGTTACAAGTATTAGTGATGACAAAATGTTATGTATTGAAAATTTGAATCTTTAAGGTTGATGTTATGGATACTGGACCTATGGTTGACAAATTCAATACTAGATGATTGATGATTGATGAATGTTGTTAAATGGTGTTATGGTTTATTTCATGTTTTTATGATTTCCATGACTAATTCAACATTCTACATGCATTTGTTGACATATATGCATCAATATATATATATATATATATATATATATAAACGCTTTCAAAATACTTCCAAACCAAAATCTTTTGAAAATTTTGTTTTTCACTTTCACTCCCACTCCCACTCCCATGTAACCTTCGTCCCAATAATAGACCAATGTTCTTTAAGTCAACCTCACATGCTAATTTCGTCTCACACCACAGAACGATTTGTTTAAAAAATCTTACAACGATAAACTCATCTACATACAAGACTAAGACAAGTGGATCAAATCTATCAAATACAAATTTTAAATCTGCACAAATCATGGAGTAGCCCAACTTGAGTTAAAACTCCTTGATCCTGAAATACCAAAGCCGTTGTGCATGCATCAACCCAAAAAGGGCCTTCATAAACATGCAAACATAGGTATCTTGCCCATGCATCTTAAAACCTCTCGCAACTAGAGAAAAAGTCTTATTAAGGTCAACTCCCTCTTTCTTAGAGAATCCTTTGGTAATAACATGTATGTGTACTCTTCATTGCTTTCATCAACTCCATGCTTGGAATCAATAACTAATTCCTCAAAATAATTTGGAACTATCTCATATACATTACTGTTGAGAATGGATTTGTACTCCTCTTTCATGGCATCCCACCATACTTTATTTGTATCTTCCTCCTCAACACTGGAAGGTTCTATTTCAACAATGAAAGACATTAGTGTAAACATAAGTAGAAATTTTTTTAGGTGGAGGACTCACCTAAAAAGTACAGTTTGATGCTCCTACTTTCTCCTATGCATCTTGTAATGTATAAGAAAACCATCTTGGTTTGATGACTGAACTTGAGAGTGATGACACTTTTTTCCTTGACTAGCCTTTCTCAACTAAGTCGTATTTTTCCTTCAATTTCAGATCAGACTATGGGACCACAAGCTTTCCACCTTCCTCAATATCCGTGGGAAATCTCATGTGCTTTGCATACCATCCACTTTTAATGTCATCATGAATACACTCACCTTTTTGTATAACTCTTAACTAAGCACATGCTAGGAATATGCTCACCATGGTGATAGGATTGGGTGTTGTGCCTGCCAATTGCAGTGAAATTTATTTAACAACTCATTGGCATCCCCATTCTGGGCACATACATCACTTGCTGCATACCATGAGAATGTTTCTATTGCATTTGTAGGCATTATACAAAACACTTGATAGGTATCCTCAAGAAACCTTACTTACCTTCACTATGCTCAGATTTATCTGTGCCCTTCTAGCAAAGGTAAGTCACCTTCCCACATTTCACATGTCGATCAAGAAACCTCCAACCAAAACTTAGATCCATTTTTAATTATACAATTATGAATATATTTTTAGTGTTGCAGAGCTCTTATATCGAAAAATATTGAAATAAAAATCGACATGGTGAAAGAACCAGTTGTTATGCATTAAGGTTGCAGCTGATAGTAAAATGTCAATGCATCATTGGCATGTCCATTCTCAGCATATCCAACATCATTACATTCCATAATACCATTGCAAGCATTTTCTCAAATATTTGGTATTCAATCTCTATACTAACACATTTAGCAGATTTCTTTATGAGTGATCCCACACAAAGATATCTTCTTTTATTCCATTTTTAATTTTACACTTGTGGATTCAGTTACCTTGTTGCAGAGCTCCTAAAATGGCACATGTAAAGTGACAGAATCTGGTCTTCTGTCATCTATTCACATGGGTAAAACCCACAATCACCGTGCTCCAAGATGCTATGTTTTTTTGGACATATTGACAAACATTAGGTATGTATTGTTTAGGGTCCCCAAAATTGTATAAATATCTATAACAGTATTCTCTACAACAACATTCAATTCAAATAGTGTTCTAATCATGAAACCATGACTTGAATTACCTTCTTCACAGAGTTATGAAATGTGCACTGACCCAAACAGAACCACCATTGTGTTTGTGTTAGAGTTCATGTGTCACCTACATTTGATAATAAAGTTTCAATGTCTCATTTGCATATCCATTTTGTGTATATGTGGCAATCATAGCAATCCATGAGACACCATTTCTTGAAGGCATTTTGCAAAGCACATCCCATGCATATTTTATATTTCCCCACATTACCTGTTCATGTCTATGACAACAATCCCCCAGGAAAGAATTAGATTCAAATCCAGTTCTCATCATGTCATAATGAAACTCTTTGACTTCCTGCTGAGAATATGATCCGACTGTGCCTTTATTTCAAAAGCAAAGATGAATTTATCTGGTTGTATTCCCTCCCTTATGAATAATGTAAATCATTGCAAGGGTTTCTTCATATCATCCAGAACTTACATGAATCTTAATCGTTGCGTTCCAAAAACATCTTCTTGATATAATTTGTTAAATATGAGGTCTGCATTTTGGATACTAACTAATGATGGTATACATGGTCATGAATTTGGTTCCCAATAAAAAGGATGTTCAAGATCTCTTATAATCATGTAGACACACACCTGTAACAAATAAGCATAGACATTGGAGACAAACTGGTCCCGTAGCATTTATCTGGATTCCCTTTCTGGTTATGGTGTGCTACCCATCCAAATCGGTAGCAGAGGAGGATATCTCGGAGATGAATTGTGTATATGATATACAAAGGATGATGTTGTTACGGAGAGAAATTCCTATGGCTTGGGGTACCACAACAGACAACTAGACTCCAGAAATCAATCCTTTCCAATATGCAATAGAAATTAAATGTCTAACACTAAAGGATCAGACCTCGTATCTTATTCCGGACGGTTGAAGTGGATCCCCATTGAGCTTTCCAATCTTCAGCTTGAATTGATAGATTACTTCCTCAACAACAAGTAAACAATACAATCATTCTATATATCATGGTGTTAGATCTATTCTAGCATATATAATCAATAATGTAGAAGCATTTGACATGATCCCATGGATAAAATATTCATTCAAACACACATGATTGGACAGGAAAAGATATTTATATTAATATAAATCAAAGATTACAATATACAACCTCTGTCGGCACGTCTGCGAACCGGAGAAACTGAATCCCCCACTTGGGCCTCCACCACCTCAATCCTCCATCTCTCGATAGAAATCTCACAAGCAAAAGGAAAGCTTGGGAAGAACGCACTAGTGCTCCAAGGGACAAAGGGATGCAGACTCAAGCATAAGTTCCGGCAACAATGGACTATAGTTTCTTTGCTCTCAATTCTCTCTTCTTGCCTTCAATGTACCAAGGGATTCCTTATATAGCTTTTCAAAGGGGTAATGAAAGGTCGAATCCGAGCGATCTCAAGGCATAGGGAAGGCCAGGAGTCAAATGAGTCAGATCCATGTCAAGAAAAACTCCAAAAGGATTTGGATTATGTACACATCCCAATGTACGCGGTTTTAGTTGTCAAACCCGCGTATATATGCGTTTATAGGTTTAAAAGTCACGTGTATAATTTTTCACATGTTTTTAGGGATGATCAAGGAAACATCAAAGGACAAAAAATGGTCCATGGGGTCTAAGGAGTCTGTAGCAGGACAAGGGAAGGCCATACAAAGTATGATTCACCTGGAGTGGTGAAATCAGCTATAACGGATGCCCCCTAATGTATGAGGTCAGAGGGGTCATACGATGGCTGAAATACATTATAAGTCCATCCCAGAAGTGGAGTGATGAAGGATCCCAAATGGAAGACCAGACACCCAATCAGCATAGTACACAAATACAACTCTGCATATAACTGCAAATACATATAGCAGTCCCGAATACATAAGAGTACAATGGCCATGAATAGGCATGATACATGACATCACATATGTGGTCATCGCCACGTACAATATACATAGATCAGAATCTCCATGATGAAGATATACAAAGGACCATGATCTCCATAATGGCTGAAGATATATAACAGATCAAATCTCCATAGTGGCTGGAAATATCTGACATATATTGGAATCAAGTCATGAGAGCTGAAATCTCATGAACACTGGCACGATCAATGAGGTAGCATATAAGAGCTGCCACCAATCTGGAAAGTCTTCTACACAAACTGCTATGAGTACATGTCCTACTATGAGAATATAGGTGTCGAGGTTGAACATAGTAGTCCATCATCTGATTACCGGTTATTAATGTATACCATTAACAGACGTGAGATCACCCACCGATAATGAAAATGGGAATCAAGGTACTAGAGTGCAAACTAACAAGTGTGAATAAATGTGTTGAGGTCGAACACTTGAGAGGATCCATCGATCAGGGGACATTGATGTATTCCCAAAGATTATCGATGGAGAGAGAGCCTACCACTGATGATTGCAAGTCTCAAGGCACTCAAAATGACTCTAGATTCCAATCCCAGAATAAATGATCTGAAGTCGATGGGACGAAATCCACTGGAAGGAGGGCATTAAGGCATCCCCCATCATCCAACACGAGGTACTCAGCAAAGCTGTATAATGTGGAAGGACTCGATCATAAGGTGCATGAACCAGTAACTGTACTGGGAATGGCCGACATGCAAAGTCAAGATAACTGAGGAATGACCGACTAGGGCTTCAACTTCCTTTGAACAAGAGCATAACGGCATATGGTGACTGAATGAAGGCAGCATAGACTCAATATACAAACTGGGACATCTCTATGACATAGGAGGCATCAACAGAGGCTCCATAGGGATTGGAAGCTTAACCAGTCGGTTGAGATAAACTCAGATAAACGAGTACAGCTCCTAAAGTCAAACTATAACCCCACCAATGGATGTGATATACAATGCTTTGTTCGAAGGCAACACGACTCGACATCTGCCACAGATAACATCTTTCCTTGTCTAGCTTTTAGGTTTTTTGATTTTTTTTGGACTTTTTCAGTTATTTAAAAAGCTTGAAAAAAGAATAAAATAGCTTTATAGTTACAAACTAGGAGGAGACGAGTGTCATAAGGGAAAACAAACTAGTTCCAAGCAGTGGAACATACCTATGCTCAATGCAAGGATACATGTGTAGGATATCGACACTCGGGGGAAAATCCCCTCCCGGTAAGAAGGGAATCAAGCTGCGAAGGATATAGAAAATGGCTCTGCATGGCTAGACATGAGACAAGCTCGGGCTATATGGCTGAAATGCAATGTCAGGGAAGTCGGCATAGAGCTGAATAAGGCAGGAAAAGCTCATGATAATGCATTCACAACTTGACATGGGGGAGTCCTGAGGGAAATAGGCCAGGAAAAGATCAAGAGGAGTATGAGGCTCTTGCGAAATGTCATGGCGGTAATATACAACGTACTCCCACACCCTAAAGGAGAAAACATCAACATGGGCACCAAATGAAAATAAGGCGCTAACTAGGGTACCCATGTAAGGTAAAGCTCTACCACTCATATCATGCCACTTCTAAAGCAGCAAGAAGGTTCTGTGACATAATAGAGTAGGTTTGTACCTAAGGTCATGATGAGATGGTCATAAGGTTATGCAAAATGCAAATGGTGATGAAACCTAACCTATATGCCAGTTTAGAAATGATACTTGAGATTGGCATGAACGGGGCAATCTAATCGCTGAAACGACACTGAAAAAGGTCCTCTACATCACGAATTATGTCAAAAACGGTCCAAAATGGTTAGAGAATGTAAAAACTATAGGAAAGGGGGTAAAAATTTTCAAATATTTGAAAATTTTCTATAAATAGTAAACAATTAAAAATATTATAAATCATTTGAAACTTTTACCCATTTGAGCTCTTATTTTCAACAGCGAATTCCAGGAGATCTAGTCGGCGGAATCCACTACCGTTTCTTCTAGGTATTTACTCATGCTCTCCTCTTTCATTTTGATACAATTTTTATGAATTTCCATGGTCAAATAAGGTTATTAGGCCAACCTAAAATGAGCACTGTGGGCCACGTGGAAATCGATGTTTTTTCCATTGATAGGGCTGGTCATACGCGGAAAATTCCCTCAAACCCGCGTACATATGCGGCTTTTTAGAAAACAGTCGCGTATGAGGCCGCACATATGGTTTTTTCAATAAACTAATGGGAAAATTTGCAATTTCTTGTGCAGGATGGTTCTAGAGTGGAGAGAGAGTGAGCATTGTGAAGTAGAGGAAGCAGTAAGGGCTGATCTAATGGCTCAACAAGCCCTACATGCATGCGGAATCTACAAGTTTTGGTGTCTTGGTGGTTTGAGGGCCAAACCAAGACTATTAAATATGCTGGTGGATTACTGGGATCCAGAATCGGAGTCCTTCCATATAGATGGGATGTCCCTCACCATAGAGGTGGAGGACATATACTTCATTACTGGGCTTTCTAGATGAGGGGAAGTGGTGAAACTTCGTTCTCGTGGTGGGCCAGGAAGTGGCCTGACTATCGATGAGTACATTGCGATGTACTGCTATCCAGACACAGAGAAGGTGGGGAGTCAGGTCCCTACCAACGCTATACAGGTGCTGGGCCTAAAGGCCATATTATTGACATTGGGTAGGATAGCAGGCTTGGCATCACTCCACCAGGACTCGCAACCTCTGATGTTCTATGCAATGGAGTGCATGAGACCCACAATCTATGACTGGAGTACTACACTACTGAGCAACATGAAACATCAGCTCAGTGAGTGTAAGGCAGGCAGAGTGCAGAACTTCGGGTTTAGCAGTATTTTGAGCACATTTTTCTTTGAGCGTGTTCCAGGATTGAGGCCTAGAGTGGATGTTCCTCTTCACGGGGTTTGAGATCCATCCCAACGGCATTGGGCAGATGCTATGCGCAGACTGGGGGGTGGTAGGGTGGCCAACCCATATCCAGTTGAGTTCTTTTCGTGGTGGTGACGACAGATAGTTGCCATCGATGACTACCCCTAAGCAGGGATAGATTTCCGAGGGAACCCGAACATGTCGTTACCACCAGGATCGACATATGGTGATATATGTAACGAATCTCAACCCTCTTCTTTTTAAATTTTGAGTTATTTAATTTTTTTGTATTTTCTTGATTATATGGAATCAAAAGGACATATTTTGCATGAAAATACATAGAGACATCTACCATTTGTGTGCAGATGTGGGACCACGACAGCTAGAAGGCTTCCCTCATCATAGACGGAGGGGAAGAGGAGATGACATCACGGGTGTGGATGCAGAGCAAACGCTCCAGAGCATTCATACCAATTTTGTGAGATTGACACATAGAGTTCCCATGGCACAGGTTGAGGACTTGCCTGAGGCTATGCAGCGGTAGGTGGTGGGCGTACCACATGCATGGGTGCATTTATTTTGACGATTAGCTAGAGCCGTAATGACCTTCCATGATCACAACCCTCCTCCTCCTCCACAAGATTATACACCTGGGAGTGTATATATTTTGTACTACCGTGTATTATATGATGGTGGCTCGAAAGCCCCAATTTTGTATCATGACACTATGTATTATCACATTTTGGATGTATATATAAAAAGTTTTATGGTGATCGATTTATTTATTTACATGTGTAAAAATTGTGTTTGTGATTAATTTATTGTGAATGAAACAAATGCCAATCTAACACGTAGTTAGCATATGAGTCAGTAACTTGATTATTATTTCTTAGAATATGTATATATTTTATATTGTCAAATTTTCGTTCTAACAATCTCACACGTAAGAATCTTCTCAATAACATCAGATATCTAACATGGTACAAACCATTGAGTTGTGACACTACTAACTCTGAATCAAGACATACCTCAAGAGAGAGAACACCATTTGAAATGGCATCCCGTAGAAGCTCAATAACAGCACTATATTCAACAACATTGTTGGAATATGGGCGTAGACATACGCCTCCTGAAGATAGTACCTGACCCATAGGAGTATAAATCACCCAAGCAACAGAGGCTAAGTGTTGAGTGTGACGGCTTGCACCATCCACGAATCCTATGTAGGTGGAAGATTCCATTGACATCTACCAAATGAAATGGAAACTAATCACAAACCTGATCACGATAAGAAAAAGACCTAACTATGCAAAGCTGTACAATAATATACAATAAGCATCCTTGGCTAAAGATCATGCATAGTATTTCTTAAGATAGATTCCATTTCGAGGCTCCGCCAAGGCCGTTCCTTCGTAATCCACTAACTCATATGCCCCCTTTTCGAACACACACTTGACCACATAAGGACCACGCCACATAGGATTAAATTTCCCTGCTCCCAAGGGTTCTTTCAGTTGATCCCACAAAAGGACCAAGTCTCCTTCACGAAACCTCCTTGGGCGGACAGACTTATCGTACTGGACCTTTACGTGATGTTTATTGACTTCTAGAGCCACCAAGGCATCTCGACGCTGCTCATCAAGTTGCTCAAGGTGAACCAAATGTTCCTCGAATGGAGAAGTGTCCGGTAAGAGTTCTAGAGCTAGCTTCAACGAAGGAATTTCGCATTCAACCGGTAATATCGACTTCACTCCATGTACAAGTTGATATGGAGAAAAACAAGTGGTAGTCTTAACAGCAGTTCGATATGCCCACAAAGCAGGATATAACATGATGTGCCAATTGTTCTTGCTTTGTGCGATGGTTCGTTGGAGAATGGATTTGAGTGATTTATTCACTGCCTCTACCTGTCCATTCACTTGAGGGTAGTAAGAAGAGGAATGCTCTTGCTTATACCCTAACTTGGATGCCAACTCCTCCATCATACGGTTCTGAAAGTGCGAGCCATGGTCAGTGACAAGCTCTTTCAGAATCCCGAACCGAGTAATAATTTGGTTGAACACAAAGTGAGCAGCTGTCTCACCGTCATATTTTACTGTAGGCATAGCCTCAGCCCATTTCGTGAAGTAATCAACAACCACTATAATATGATGGTTCCCCCTAGCTGAAGCTGGGTTGCAATCCATAAAATCGAGCCCCCACTTAGTGAAGGGACCGACGGTGATAATGGGATGTAACAGGGTGGGTTTCGAGTGCATATTATGTGTGAACACCTAGAAAGGGTGGCACCTCTTGACCGCATCAACACAATCCTTAAAGATCGACAGCCAAAAATAACCTGCTCTTAAAATCTTTTGAGCTGTAGAAAGCCCAAATAAATGACCACCACACACCCCTCCGTGGAAATCATTCAGCACTACCTCAGCCTCCTCACGAGTTAAACAATGTCGTAAAATGGAATCTACCCCACGGCGGTACAAAGCATTATCCACTATGAGGTATTTCTTAGAGACGTGACGTAATCATCATTGTTCATCTCGCGAGAGGTGAGTAGGGGTCTTCAGTGTTTGTAAATATATTATGATATCCCCATACCATGGGTCTAACGTTGAGATTAAGAAGATGTGTTCATCAACAAACGTATCTTCACAAACCAACTCCTCGGCCTCGCTCGGGAAATCCGATATAAGCTCTGCAAAAATTAAAGACTTCTTCGATTTTTCCGAAACAAACTCGAGATTGAATTCTTGCAGAATGACAATCCATTTATTATATTTTCCCCCAATCATCCTTCTGGTGAGGACGAATTGAAACGAATTGACATGGGATACAACCAAGGTCTAGTGAAGGAGAATATAATGTCTCAACCACTGAACCGCATGTACGGTAGCTAAAGCAAGATTCTTGACATGAGAATAATGAATCTCTGCGTCAATAAGGTTCTAGCTCAGATAATATATGACATGCTCTTGGAGCTCCTCATCCTCTTAAACCAAAACCATACCAGTCATCTCTAAATACATGGCCACATATAATAGAAAATCACGGCTATAGTTCGGGGGAGTAATCACCGAGGCCAATGCTAGGGCTCGCTTGAGTGCATCAAAGGACTCCTGGGTTCGCTCATCCCAATAAAAGGGGGTGTCCTTCTTCAAGAGATGCATGAAGCCTCTAGTCAAATTGGAAAAGTTGACAACAAATATTCGTAAGAAGTTTGCCATGCCTTGCAAACACTGAAGATGATGAATATTCTTCGGGGGAGACAACTGAAGTATTGCCTCAACCTTCAAAGGGTCGACTCTTATACCCTCTTTAGAAATGATGAATCCTAAAAAACGCCCTGACTTCACACAAAATATGCACTTGTGAGGATTTAATCTAACCGAATAGTGCCGTCATCTTTCAAATACCAATCTCAGGTGATAGGGATGACGCATTCTCATGTGAGAATGAGCAACAAGGTCATCCAAAAATACTTCGATAATTGACTTGAGATCGTGGAAGATCAAGGTCATCGCCCGTTGAAATGTAGCTCCGGCGTTTTTAAGGCCGAAAGGAATTTTCCAATATGCAAACGTTACAAAAGGACAAATAAATGTAGTCTTATGTTGGTCCTCAGGTTTAATCTGTATCTAATTATATCTGGAAAATCCATCCATGAAGGAGAACACCTCGCTACCCGCACACTCATCCAAAATCTGATCTATAAATGGTGTGGGCAAGTTGTCCTTAGGACATGCATGATTCAAGTCACGAAAATCAGTACATATGCGGATCGCTCCCTACTTCTTATCCACCAGAACGGGGTTTGAAACCCACTCCATCAAGGGAATTGGATAGATGAAACCGGCTTTCAACAACTTCTCTATCTCTGCCTTAATCGTGGGTGCTTTCCTAGGATTCATTGCACGTAAACGTTGTCGAACAGGCTTAGCATTGGGGTAAGTCTTAATCTTGTGCTCGACAATACGAGGGTCAATACCTGGCATCTCATCGTAAGACAAAGCAAAAATATCACGGAATTCCTTAAATAGCTCGGTGTATTCAAGAATCTTAGCATGGGAACATTCTGCCCCAATATAGACATTCTCTATTGTGCAAGGATTGCGAGAGATGTTGATAGGAATCGTTGTAGATATGTTTTCCATGTTTCCATCAGCCATCAAACAAGGAGAGCTTAATGGAACCATAGGACTATCAACTCTCTGACTAAGAACAACCCTAAAATCCTCACGCTCCAAGCGGTCAAGCTCTGGAAGAAAGTACGATCTATGATAGAGTTCCTCCCATGGTGGCTCAACTCCCGACATAGCCTCAATAATCACTTCATTTGAAGGGAAAACCATATCAAGGTAGTCGTGTGCATGAGAATACTTTACTACCCATGCTGGCAGCACATAAGGGTCCTCCTCCTCCGTTCGCGAAGAAGAAGGACTAGGCTCTGCAACACACTTGAGATTAGCTTCATAATCTATCATAGCTGCAGGCAACAGCACATCCGTCACGACGGGCTCACTCGAAGTACCTGGTGCAAGAAGAATCCAAGGATGTCCCATATGATTCATGCGAAAAGACACCGATCTGGTAGATGTCGAAGCCTCATCGGAACTAGATCCTATCATGAGGATCAGTGCAGGACAACTAAAGCTTCCCTTGAGGGATGGGTACATGCCAACACCCACACTCCTTATTGCCGGCTAAGAATGCTCAACAATCGGGATTGAAGCTCCCAAAGATGTGGTAACAGACGGATTCTTGAATGTCGTTTGATCAATCGTTACAATCTTCCCGTTATGTGGAAAGCATACAACGCGGAACAAGGAAGAAGCAACAGCTTGCATACTGTACATCCAGTTCCTACCCAGCAAGAGATTGTAGTCAAGGGGCGCATCAACCACCTCGACCTCTATCGCAATGGTATTCCCTCCCAAATGGAATTTAAGGGAAGGAAGGATGCTGTGCGGCCTAAAATATCTCCCATCGAATGCAGTTAACATAGTGGCTGATTTAGACAGCTCAGGAGAACCCAGACCCTTCCAATAGGATAAATACATCATAGAAGAAGCAATTCCCTCATCAATCATAGTGCGCTTGACGATCATATTGAGACATTCTATGTGAATCAAAAGAGACACTTAGTAGGGAAAGCGAGGCTGAAGTCCCGCAGTTTCAAATTTGATCACGGAGGAAGAATCATCATCATTCACACCAAGGGAAGAAAGCAACACCTTCCGTTGCGACGGACAAATCTGAAGCACTTCCAATGCAGACATCGCACAAGGAGTGTGGCCCAAATCCTCGACAACTGAATAGTTATGGGCGGCTTGGGCATTTGGATTATGCCCTAAACGCTTAAGGACTCCCTTAGGAATGCGAGGTGTAGTCTCAGGTTTATCCATAGGTTTCTCAATACGCAAAGGGGACCCTGGTGGATCAGGATCTTTTCCTGGGATGGGTTGTGATGAACCATAATCTTTCGCATGGGTCACAACTTTTGCATCACGGACCATGTTAATGTACCCATGGCCACTACTCTCCGGTGGATCTTGATCATCACCATACTGGTCATGGGACTTCGAGTTCATATTTTGATTATGCGGTAAAGGGTTAGTTAGCATAGCTGGGCCCTGTGCCAAGAATCTCGAAGCTTCCTCAATACGAGGGCACAAGTAAGTGAGGTGATCATCCTTACATAACTTGCAAGGGAACTTAACCTTAAGTTTAGCTTGCTTGTCCCCCCTAGCATTTCGGCCGTTCTTATCATTACTGTTAGCATTCTCATTCTAATTCCCACCCTTTCAATTATTTTTACCCTTTTTCTATTCCGTTCGGGCTGCTGGTTACCCTTCTGGTCCGACGATTGCATAGAAAGTACACTCGTCATTTGGGCAGGTAGAGATTAAGCTGTAGCTTGTCCTGAAGCATATTGGTTGATTGACAATTGACTAACTTGTTTTACAACTAAATCTGTAGGTTTCGCACTCGCACAACCCACAATTCCATCGGCATGTAGTCCAGGTTTGACTTTGGGATCGAAATTGGAACGAGGAGCATTGGGAATAATCTCGTACAACAAACCGAACTAAGCATAGATCAAGTCCAGTTCCTGTGCCCTAAAAATTGCTTGTTCCTCATTCTGCACTCCAGATGTGGAAACATCCTTCGCTATATATGGAAATAACGACTCGAGGAACCACTCGAGGAGGAACTCCGGTAGTATAAAGGCTTTAATTAACCTCTTCCATCTACGCCACTCTTGAATATGATCAGAGATATGTGTGGCTTTATCTTGCCAAAATGTCAACAAGATTTCAGTACCAACGTCATAACACACTAGTAGCTGGAAGTGATTAAGAAAATTCATCGCAAGGTCGTCGAACAAAGCGAAAGCTCCCCTAGGTAACTCTATATACCACTTCGTGGCAAGCCCTGTAAGGGTGCGTTGAAATAGTCTCAAACGGACTGAGTCTTGATGTAAGGAATTCGAAGAGCAACATAGGTGAAATGTAGTAACGTGTTCACTCGGATCCTCTCTCGGTTTTCCCTCGAACTTAGGTATGTACGAAGGAAGCTTGGTAGGGACAGCTGGCCAAGCCAGGTCATGAGCCACAGGATCGTTCATCAATCTCAACAAGTCAGGAAGATTGAGCGTCGTGAGGAAAGGGAGCCTAGGATGATGAGGTCGATGGACCGCTCCCTGATTCATATAGGGTTGGTTACCACCATGGCCTTGGCCACAGTGCCCTCCTCCCGTATGACCCATATAGGGTGGCGTGGAAGCACCATAGTGTGGTGGACCTTGACTAGTAGGAGCTACAAAGCCATAATTAGGAGAGTAAGTAGGTTGTTGATACCCACCCCCATAAGGTGAAGAACCCTGTCCATACTGCGTCCCATAATAGGGTCCATAGGTCATCGCATGTGATGCCCCATGAGACACTCTGTAGGTAGGAAGATACGCTCCGGACGTAGGAATATACATATCGAAAGTTGGGATATACACCCTGAAAGTAGTAACATGACCTCTAGAAGCATGCACATAACATCCCGAAGCAACGGGTGGTATGTAAACTTGAGACACAATCGGTCTAGTAACCGTAGTACGGACTTGACTCGTAGCCATGAGCTGACTCGAAGGACCACGCGAATAAGGTGGAGGATGTAAATTTGAAGAACTAGGGACCGAGGGTGAAGGAATCTGAGTAATAATGTACGTGCTATTGCCTATCGTCACTCGTCTCGGATCTGGTATCCTAATCGGATCGCTAACCCTAGACCTAGGAGGGATATGTGATGTAACTTCCACCACTGGGATGGAAGGTGCAATGTGACTAGTGCTCCCAAACCTCTCCGCATGGTAAGGAATGAGAGTGCCCCCAGGCATAGTGTTAGGCTCGAAGTCGGATTTGGCATGAAATGCCAAATCATGTGTAGGGAAACCAGACATAGCATAACTACCATAGCTAGTGCTGGTAGGTTCAAAATGAGTCTCGACGTCCTTCGACATTCCATACCGGTAACGCATCAACGGGGAATCAACCCTATATTGAGTAGGTCTATCATGCATGGTTCCTATCTCAGAAATCACAGGACCTAACTCAGCCAAATCGGGTGAAGGATCGTAAGTAGGAGTAAACTCCCCATCGTCTACACGAATGGGAGAAGGTGGTTCAGGAATACCTTCTAAATGGTCTCCCATGGTGTGTGGATCAATGTGTGAAATAGTCTGCCTGGACTGTTTAGGTCTCTCTCCCAAAGGAGGAGGAGAAGTAGAAGGCGGAAGTCCTGCTAAACGACGAGAATGGTGAGGAGCCGCACCTGAATCCACAATGTCTCAAAAAATAAAAAGACTCTCTATTTATGTAAACCCTAGGCCAACTATCATGCACAGAGAAATCACTAATAAAATCTAAAGCCAAATGTAGGCAAACAAGGGCTGGATAAATGATCTCTCGAATGAAGCAGGTATGTCTCGCCTAGGAGAGGCTTGAGACTCCCATAGACAACAAGCGGAGGTACGTAACCAATTATTGTGGCCCTTAGCTTCAAAGCATAAAGAGACTATGCTGTCTGACCCCAACCTGGCTGTGACACCCACAGAATAACCCCTGCAAAGTACCCCCTCGATATCCTAGGTAAGGACACTAAGGTCACCTCAATATAATCAATTCTCAGGCGGACAGTCGCAGGCGGGATTGACCGTATGGGCAGGGTAGCAAAGCCCGAAACTCTCGAAAGAGCTCCCAGATACGAATACAATCCTGGAAATATCTCCGATGCTACTCAGTTATGACTAGGGGTCATCCCAATCAATAACCACTCACACTTCCTCGTGATTAACTCCCTTTTGAGAGGAGGATCCTGAGAAACACTGGTTATACCAAGGATTTCACACACTCACCTGGACAGACGCATACATGTGGTTTTTTAGTGATCTTGGAGAATTTAATTACAGTGAACTATTCCAAGATCCTAAAACCTAAGCTTGTTGGTGCACCCTAGAAAAGAAAAGAGTGTAATTCATTTTAATTTAGCGTTGATTTTAATTGGCTTTATTACTCAAAATAGGGATATGACCATGCAACTAATGGTGTTATGACGCAACATGAAGTAAAATGCACACCTAACAATCAATGCAAATGCATTGTGTCCATGAAAACATGGTATGCTACTACGTGAAATGCACAATTTTCTTCAAATGATGAATGCAAATTTTCCTATATGAAGTCCTAACTAGTACTCCAAAGCAAATATAGTGCAAGTACAATGCAAAGATGCAAAATGAAATGCATGATGATAAGCAAATATTTTTGGATTTTTTGAAATAAAATGAGATGCAAAAAGGAAAAGAATGATTCTATGACCCCTAGACTCTACAAGGACATAGAAATAGCACTCAAGAAAAGCACTAAGGTAAAAGAACACTAATGCACTAATCTCAAACAAAAAATCAAAAATGGCATGACAAGAACCTTCTTAAAAAAAATTTAGCCTAAAAAAAACGTTTCTGGTCAGAAACAGAGGTCTAAACAGACTCAGGCAGTGCCAAAGGAGACTCAACAAATATCAAAATTCACCCAGCAGCCAATTAACTCCCACAAAAAGGCAAAAGCAAGGGCATACGCGACAGTTCGCAGTAAACCCGCGTGTATACGCAGAAATCCCAGAGAAACCCGCATGTATATGCAACTGTGAGTTAAAAACTCGCGTATAGGAAGAAAGGTGCATAAACTCAAGGCAAACAGACAAGCTAAGACAAACTTCACACCAATAAAACAATACCAGGCATACATGCCCCCAGACCTGACACAAAAACAAGAGAGAAAGAGAAATTCAAATTCATTGAATGCCGATAAAACAACCCCCAAAGGAAAACTACTAGGAACTCCCCAGCGGAGTCGCCAATTCTATATCGAAGAGAAATTTCTATGGCTTGGGGTACCACAACAGACAGATAGAATCCAGAAATCAATCCTTTCCAATATGCAATATAAATTAAATGTCTAACACTAAAGGATCAGACCTCGTACCTTATTCCGGACGGTTGAAGTAGATCCCCGTTGAGCTTTCCAATCTTCAGCTTCAATTGATAGATTACTTCCTCAACAACAAGTAAACAATAGAAGCATTCTATATATCATGGTGTTAGATCTATTCTAGCATATATAATCAATAATGTAGAAGCATTTGACATGATCCCATGGATAAAAATGATTCATTCAAACACACATTATTGGATAGGAAAATATATTTCTATTAATATAAATCAAAGATTACTGGATCCCCCACTTGGGCCTCCACCACCTCAATACTCCATCTCTCGATAGCAAGCTCACAAGCAAAAGGCAAGCTTGGGAAGAACACACTAGTGCTCCAAGGGACAAAGGGATGCAGACTCGAGCATAATTTCCGGCAACAATGTACTATAGTTTATTTGCTCTCAATTCTCTCTTCTTGCCTTCAATGTACCAAGGGGTTCCTTATATAGCTTTTCAAAGGGGTAATGAAAGGTCGAATCCGAGTGATCTCAAGGCATAGGGAAGGCCAGGAGTCAAATGAGTCGGATCCATGTCAAGGAAAACTCCAAAAGGATTTGGATTATGTACACATCCCGATGTACACGGTTTTAGTGGTCAAACTCGCGTATATATGCGCTTATAGGTTTAAAAGTCGCATGTATCATTTTTCACATGTTTTTAGGGATGATCAAGGAAACATCAAAGGACAAAAAATGGTCCATGGGGTCTAAGGAGTCTGCAGTGGGATAGGGGAAGGCCATACAAAGTGTGATTCACCTGGAGTGGTGAAATCAGCTATAACAGATCTCTTGGCATCTTCCATTTTTTTATATGCTCGGAGTTTGGCTAGATGCGACAAGAGGATGAAGCCAATTTTCTAGTTACCAATGCAATGCCGAGGACATATTACTGAGCCTTTAACAAAAATCCCTAGAAGAATGTATTGAATTCTTAAAATAGTGAAAATTGTTTGCATCCCTTAAAATAATCACATAAATTCTCTTCAGACAATCTTGGATACAAACTTGGTGGCGCATTGACTGTCATTACAAATGTCAAATACAAAGGCTTTTGGTTATGCAGAGAGGTGACTTGCGCTGGTAAACCCAAAAGAAATGATGATCTAGATGGAGATCGGTGGCCACCTGGAGATCGATGGCCACCCACCTATTCCACTGGCTCAAAACAATTGTCCATTGTGGCAGTTTCCTAGTTATTTTTCTACAGTTTTTTGGGTCCCAAATTTCAGGGGCCGTTTTGAGGCCCTAAATGACATTTTTTGGAGATTCGGGGGCCCAATGGTTGCCATTGGAATTTATTTAGCCAATAAAAAGTTGTAAATCTTAGATAGACCTTTCCAACGAGCTATTGAATTCCCAAATCAGAGATCGTATGCAAAATTTATGACCCCGAGAAGTTGACTGTTCAACTTACCACCTTGGGGCCGGAAACTTTATGACATTTCATCTTCTAGGGTTACATTTTCAACTTTTGGGGTTCTCACCCTAATTCTTATTATAAATAGGTCTCCTTGGCCTCATTTTGGATTCAGCTTGGCACAAATGAGCGTAGCAGCCACATCTCTTCTCAGAGATAGCTACCACCATTCTAGCAATTGTATTATAGTCTGTTCTATTTCCACCATTTAATAGAATATTTGTTTATTGTATCTCTGTTATCTTTGCAAAATGTCTGTGATTATGATTCTGTATATGTTATTTCATTTCATTCACGCATAAATCTGGATCAGTGGTATTAGAGCAATCTGCTCCTTGATTGTTTCTCGGTGCATGTCCCCGACGAGGTCCGAGTATAGAGAGTTTGGTCTCGAAATAGTTTCACTTGATCACTCTCGCTGTCCCAAATGACCTCCCATGGTGGAAGAAAAGAGAGATGACGGAGCAAGAGATCCTATCACGTCTCTACTCGAGGAATCCCTCGAGCGACATAGGAATGAGATGATGGATAGTTACACCCAAATCCTTCTACGAATGTCGGCAGCGGCAAGTGCATATTCAACGAGCAGCCGATTTGGGGTTGCAACTCCCTTCAAGGTACAAGTTAACTTTGATATTCCTTTATTTGAAGGAAAAATCAGTGTTGATGCCCTAGATAATTGGTTGAATGTTATAGAAGGGTATTTCTCGGTCCACAATTTTTTTGACAAGGAAAATATCACCTTTGCACTCCTTAAGGCATCCCCCCATGTCAAAAATTGGTGGGGTACTTCTTGTGAACAAAACTCATCAGACGATTCTGGAATGTTTGAAACAATTCCCACTTGGGCCTCTTTCATAGATGCCGCCAGGGAACAATATTACCCTGTGGAAAACTATGAGGACCAGTACACAAAATGGACCATTCTGCGTCAAGAAAGGGACCAGATAGTGTTGAAGTACACTAATAACTTTCATACCCTGTGTACAAAGTTGAGTATCAAGGACTCCGAGTGGCACCTAATCTAAAATATCGCAGTGTTCTACATCGGTACATCCGAACTGAGATGTACTTCCTCAACATCTCTTTACTTGGATCCGCCTATCAGTATGCTATCAAAATTGAGGAGAAATTTGGAAAAAAGAACAAGCAAGACTTTGGACCTGTGAATCCACCACAGAAGAAAGGAAAGGGAAACCCTGGCCCACAGAACACAGGAAAAGGAGAGGAAAACCAGTCCCCGCCACGAGAAAAGAAGGGGAATGGAAAGACAAAGAAGGAAATTGGGAAGTGGTGTGAATTTCATAAAATCCCTTGGCACAACATTGATGAATTTCGCTCAAAGCAGTCATTGGTGGCTGAGATCAAGTCTTTAGAATCAGATCCCGATTCTGATTCCTGAACCCAATGCCATAGCCATAGAAAATGGGAGGCTGATCATTTATGCATACCCCACTGCCACTGTTGCTACTGCACAGATTCATCTAGAGGAGCCTAAAGAGTCAGAGGTAGAGGAGCACCTCTTCCACTCACAGATGTGGGTGAAGGGAATCCCACTACATTTCATTGTTGACAATGGTAGCCAAAAGAACTTAATATTAGTAGAAGTCATCAAGAGATTGGAGCTTCTCACAACACCACACCTACAACCCTATAGCATTGGTTGGATAAGCCAAGGACGAGGTATCCGCATTACTCAACAATGCCTCCTACCATATGGAATCAAGCCTTTCAAAGATGAGGTACTGTGTGATGTGGGCCCAATTGAAGTCTATGATGTTCTTTTAGGATAACCATATATGTGGAAGCGTCATGCTGTACATGATTCAAGGCATCGCAGTGTCATTATCAGTTTGGGAGGAAAAATCTATCGGATACCAAATACAGTTGCACCTAACACAGTCTTACAAGGTAGGAAGATAAGCTCCCACATCAGAAAATTATTCCTCTTCACAATTGTGTCTAAAGGAGAACATCATATTACCTCCATACCCTCAGCACAGGGTATCGATGCTCATCGGACATAAGAAGAAAACGGAATCATTGTTTCCTCATCCATCTGAGTACCTCTAAAATGCAAGGCCACGCATTCAAGGTGCTCCTCCAAAAAAAATCATCCACACAACAATTACAACCCTATTGGGATGCCAAAGAAAAGCAACCTCTTCACTTCAACAAATGTCGCACCACTAGATCAACTCAACACGTAGTTCGAGATATGATACGGGATTCGACGCAATGGATACCATTGTTTCCTAAGGAGGGAGGATTGATCCAGATGGATATTGGTGGCCACCCACCTATTCTACTGGCTCAAAATAATTGTCCATTGTGGCAGTTTCCTAGTTATTTTCCTACGGTTGTTTTGGGTCCCAAACATTCAGGGCTGTTTTGAGGCCCTAGACGACGTTTTTGGTGATTTGGGGGCCAAATAGCTGCCATAAGCATTTATTTGGTTGATAAAAAGTTTTAAATTTTAGATAGACCTTTCCAACGAGTTATCAAACTCCCAAATCAGAGATCATATGCAAAAGTTATGACCCCAGGAAGTTGACTGTTCAACTTACCACCTTGGGGCCGGAAACTTTATGACGGTTCATCTTTAGGGATATGTTTTCGACTTTTGGGTTCTCACCCTCATTCTTATTATAAATAGGCTTCCTTGGACACATTTTGGATTCAGTTTGGCACGGATGAGCGTAGCAGCCACAACTCTTCTCAGAGATAGCTACCACCATTCTAGCAATTGTATTACAGTCTGTTCTATTTCTGCCATTTAATAGAATATGTGTTTACTGTATCTTTGTTATATTTGAAAAATGTCTATGATTATGATTCGGTATATGTTATTTCATTTCATTCATGCATAAATCCAGACCAAATGACAAACTTCTGACTGTGGTTTCAAAGAATATGGTTATTCTCCTAGTCCATGATCTAATGTAGCATAAAGTTCTTGTGCAATATATAACCTTCACTGTTCATATGCCAAGCTAACATCTCTAAATTTGAGAATTCCATTTGTCCCAGACAAGGAATGCATGAACCTTGTTATTTATCTCGATCCAGCTATGTCCTAGTGTCTTTTTCAATCCTCTCACTTTAATCATTGTTCTAACCTTTACGACATCATCCCACCTGCCGGCTGCAACATAAAGGTTTGAGAGCAGTACATAATGTTTAATATTTTCAGGATCTAACTCTAAAAGGTAATCTACCACATGCTCTCCTATATGAAAATTGCAGTAAATGTTGCATGCACCAAGCAGGGTCCCCCATATGGCAGTATCAAGTTGTAAATGCATCTTACTACTAAAATGCAGTGCCTCATATAAATGGCCTGCACACCCAAGAAGGTAATAGCATTTGGCTCCATGCATCTCTGTTGCATTTGGGAAAAAATTATGAGAGCATCTTGACCATACCCATGCATCCCATACCCTAGAATCATCGCATTCCAGGAGACTATATTTTTCTCAGACATTCTGTCAAATATTTGGTGTGCACTAACAATATCCCCACACTTAGCATACATTTTTATTAGGGAACTCACCACAGAATAATCAAACCCAAATACACTTGTGAGTATGTAAGAATGGAAAACCATGCCTTGCTGCAAAGATCCTAAAAGGACACATGATGAAAGTACACTTACCATGGTGGTTGAATTGGGCTTCACACCTACTAGTTTAATTTGATGAAGTAGTCTCGATGACTCATTGACTTCTCCATTCTGTGTGTATCCAGCAATAATTGCACTACAAGAAATCACATTTCTTTTAGACATTTTATTAAATATATAGCATGCAGTTCCTATATACCCACATTCGGCATACATGTCTACAAGGGCAGTCTCAACGAAAACATCAGCTTGAAATCCACTTCTAACCATGTAACCATGAGCCAACTATCCTTGTTCTAAATCTCTTAACTGGGAACATGCTGGGAAGATGCTTGCCATGGTGACCACATTGGGTGTTATACCTACTAGTTCCATTTGATGTAAGACTTTCAATGCCTCAATGGGATGTCCATTCTGAGCATATCCATAAATCATTGCATTCCATGATACAATATCTCTTCCAGGCATTGCATGAAAGAATTGGCATGCATCCTCCATCCTACCACATTTGGCATACATGTCTATAACAACGGATCCAGTAAAAACATCTGACTCAAGTCTGCTTTTGATAATGAAGTCATGGATACACTTGCCATGTTTAAGAACCCCTAATTGGGTGCATATTGAGAACAAACTCACCATGGTGGTAGAATCGGGCCTTATGCCTTGAAGTTGCATTTGATGGTAAAATGCCAATGCCTCGTTGAAATGTCCATTGTCAGCCAACCCACTAATCATTACATTCCATGACACTACATCTTTCATATGCATTTTGTCAAACAGTCTGTATGCGACCTCTAAACTATCACATTTAACGTACATGCCTACCAATGAGTTCCATATAAAACCATCTAATTTACATCCTTTTTTAATCATGCAACCATGGATCTGCTCGCCTTTTTGCAAAGCTCACAAATTGGCACATGCCAGGAGCACACTGGCCACAGTAACAGAATCGGGCATCACGTCAACTATTTGCATTTCATCAAAGAGTGCCAATGCCTCAGCTGCATACTCACTGTGAGAATACTCGAAAATCATAGCAGTCCAAGGCACAACATTTCTTTCAGACATTTTTTTCAAACAGACGGTGTGCATTGTTTAAACTCCTACATTTGGCATACATATCTATTGTAATGTCCCAGTTTTGAACCCGTTTGCATTAAAATATACCTGATGTATATATTGTAATTAATTGTGTTGAGGAGCTAAAGGCAAAAGCCCCACCATCGATTTGGTTGTGTATGTTTTGGCAATGGGGATCGTTGCCAATGGTATATCATGCTATCCCACACATTATAGTTTTTGGCATCATGTAAATATGCACATCAATTAAAATAAACCTACATCCAGCTACGACGGTGCAACGTTAAATGAAAAGGGCATGATTTCCTAAGGTTAAGGGGGGGGATTGTATAACACGTGGGAGCCATTGGGAAAAATCCGTGTGTCAGCCACTTAAGCTCCTATGCTAGTTGAAGGCAGTTAATGCTGGGTAGTGGTGGGTGGCAGGCTGCCCCCACGCACTCTCCACCAGCTGGTTCAGTCACACACATGGGCTGGGAATGGTTTCCTCACGCGCTACTTGGTATACCAACCATTTTTTTCTGTCCACTCTCCCCATTGTCGGTTGTTCATTTTCCTCACGCCGAGTTGAGTTAAAAGGATCCATGATACATGGATTGGGGGTTCGTTCTCCCTTCTTTCATTGGGGATTGCTGGTCTATGGATACGTTTTCCCTCCCATTCACGCAGAGAGTATACCTCTTTTTCCCATTGTGGAGCTGTGAAATGTTTCAGAGGTTTTGGTCTTGCTCACACTCATGCAGGGTGGTGCTGGTATTTTTCTCCCACCGCGAGTTTGTTCTGGTAATCCACACATAGAGGGTCGTTCCATTCACTCTCCTCATGATTTCCCCATCATTTTGTTGAATCCTCACACACGGGCTGGAAATGGGATGGTTTTCCTTACGCAGAGGTTTGGGACTGTGATCTCACACGGCAAGCTGGAAGATCAGCCTGAGAGGCACGGTTCTACTGTTTATATGCTTTCCCTGTCAATGCTGGGAATCCATCTTCTTCCCCATCTATGGACTGTGTAAGGTTCCCGTTGTTTCATTATGGGATTTGGTTGTTGATATTCCCTGGTTTTGGGTTGCTGTGTATGCAAGTACCTTGTTGGGTTGCCGCTAAGTTTTTTTGGCCATGCTAGAGCGAAGAAAAAATCTGAGTGGTCTTGCTGACTTGAGCCGTGTTCACCATTTTTGTTTGGGGTTGTCACCCTGTCATCTTTACCTTCTTCACTAAGCTGTGGACTGCTTGTTTTGCTGCATGCATGCAGTGGTTAGTCTTTGGACTGTGTGGAGTGGGGTTGAAGGCTGGGCATGCTTGAGAAACCTAGGTTTGGAGGAGCCACACAGACAGAGTTAGATGGCTGGATTTCTTCTCCACAACCCCATAAGAGCACTAGCAAGGGAAGTCAGGGCCTGAGGGACTATGAAGCAGAGAAGGGACTGATTCCTGGTGTCAGGTGTGTGTGGGTGTCTTAGAGGTCAAGCTAGCTTTGGTGTAGGTTTCCTTGGCTCTTCCATGAGCTCACCAGCTTAGCATTGAGCTACTCCTAGCTCCTTGATAGCCTGATAAGCCCTACTGTGTGGGCTTGGATGATTTGTGTACCTTGGCTATGTGTAAGCCTGATTTGACCCTTATTCCTTGAGGAATCATGCCCAGCTTGGGGGTGGCAGTGTTGCTGAGAGATTGATGAGCACGTTGGCCTATGGTTGGGTGGAACGTTGCAGCGATGTAGGTGGTTGCGGGATGAATTTTGTTTAAGATAAGTATTCTTGACTATTTTTTCTCTACATTTATACTTACTGATTAATGAATATAATGAACATGTGGTATGCTTGCATGAATGTTTGTTTGCTTCTGCTATGCATATGAAGGATTATGCATCTTAGTATGTTTTAGTTTTTAAGCTTTTTATTTCAGCATTATATGTATGTTCATGTTCATGGGGCTATTCGCCCGTATGTTTGGTGATAGTAGCGTCATCTTCATCGGTCGGAGGGTCGGGGACGTTACAGTATGGTATCAGAGCCAAAGGTTGCAGCATGGGCCTGAATGGGCCATGAGAGATCAACTAGCAGAAGCAGGATGCCCTATACCCAACAGAAATCAGAAAATTTGGTTGAAAAATTCTCCAAGTGCCAAACTCATCGGATCATTGGAGGACTGAGTGGGAACATCCTCCAATACGGAGGAATGCTTAGTCGGAAGACCACCCGACGAAGGACCAGTGAAAGGAAATCCACAAAATTTTCTAAGTGTAAGACTATCAGCTCATCGAAGGACTTAGTGGGAAGCCCACCTGATGCAGCGGATAGATTAGTTTGAAGAACCGCCAATGCAAGCCTAGGCGGCGACGAGATTAGTTAGCCAGATCGACGACATTTAGTTGATTTTGCGTCCACCGTTGCAGAAGTCTAGAGCACTAAGCTTCCGATGGACAAACATTTCGACTACCGATGTCATCCTGAAGGCTTACTTCGGAAAAATATAGTTGAGGAAACATCTGATAGCGACCTTCGACGTCGGCAAAGTTTAGTCGTTCAGACCGTCGATGCCGTCGGCAGAAATTAGTTGTTGGGTTCGCCGACATGGAAGGAAGAAGAAAATTTTCAAAATTTTGTTGAAGTGTTGAAAACCATCGGCCATCGACGAAAGATAGATGATGGTAGCACCGATACATCGGTGGGAAATATATGATGCAAGTGCCGACGCTGCAGAAGAATAAAGGAAGTTTTTCACCGAAAAATTCTTAAGTATGGAAATCGTCGATGGAATTTTAGTTGATTTGATCAACAAACTTTAGAGGATGGAAACGTCGATGCAGCAGCTGACGTCGTTGCGGCTGCCATGTGGAGTAGCATTCTGATGGCTAGAAATTTCAATTGCTGATCACCAATACATAGCACTTAGGGGTTTTGAGCGCCGGTGGAAGTCGGAGGAGTCAGACGATTGTGTGCCTGCCGTTCCAGCTGCTTAGAAGAATAACCGCCCGATGTTAGCACACCTGAGTGCCAAAACTGCAGAAGCTACAGTTGTTGGAACCGCCGATGCGGTGGACAAGGAAGGAATATTTTCCAGGGAGAAAATTTTGTCTAAGTACCAAAGACGTCGGCAAAACTTAGTTGTTTGGATCACCGATGCAGCAGCCAACATTGGTGAAGTTTACAAGATCAGACCGCCAACCAAAGAATTATAGTTGAAGAGACCGTCGATCAGAAGGGATTAACGGTTGGTGAACCGTCGTTGTAGAAAACTAGAGAGCTAGCCATCCTATGAACAGAGGGTCTGATCATCGATGCCATAGTGGCCAGTGTACCCGATTTTCGATACGCCGTAGTCCTTGACATCGTCGATAAATGATAAAGGGCTTGGAAGCTTAGACAGCTGGGGATCCAAAACAACGGAAGATGCTAGTTGTTTGACTGTCGATGAACAGTCCTTGGCATTACCAATGCAGCGCAATGCTTAAGGGTTCTAATTGCCAATAAAGTTCGGAAGGTTAAATGACTATGGGCCTGATATAGCAGAAGGAAATAGATGAACAGACCGCCGATGAGTGTGGAGAAAACTAGAGCTTATGGCCGCTGAAATGTCAGAACATTAGTTGGGATGAGACCCGATCCTGTACAAGGAAATTTGCGTTTTTTGAAGTCAAATTTTCAAGCAGTTTTCAATTGTTTTTTAGTGGATTTTTTAGCAGTTCTAGGGCTGAAAAGGAAGAAGAATTCTAGGTGGCTGAAGTTGGCAATTCAGACTAAAATACAGTTGTGTGTTTTGCCTAAATTTGATGAAAATCATCATGTTAGAAGTGGTGTGGTTTTCACACCTGAGGTCAGAATGAAGCATGTGGATAGGCGTTGGAAAGCTTATCTAGCAGGGAACAAGGGGGAATTCCCAGAGTTCGAATGTGATGCTGCCAAGTACTAGTGGCTGTCAGTATGGACAAACCAGTTGTTGTGTGGAAGAGGAGTTCCATGCAAAGATGAGGGATTTGAAAAGGGAAAATTCCTTAAACCCTATCTTGCTAATTATAATTACATTTATAAGTTTCATACATGAAATGTATGAAGATATGCCTTGTATGCATAGGATATTACATGTTAGTAATATTAGTGAGAATTATACATGTATAATGAACCACTAATGATAATTATTGCATTGATGTTGGAATTAGTGGAAAACCCAACGACAACATGGATATAGCTGAATATGTTGCTGATGCTGACGAATGTGACTAACAACCCTATGGAGAAAGGGATAAGGAAACAAGTCTAGAATCAAAAGTTGGTGAGCAAATTCTACAAACTCTTGCAAAGGACCAACCAAACTGGTAATGTCAAGGGTGTAAGTAGGACCCATGAAGGTAAGAGTTTAATTATGACAATTGCATGGAGTGGTAAAAGAAAGAGGTCTCATACCATGTGGGTATTTGAATTTTATACTGCATTCATATAGAAATATGTCATGCCTGTATTATGTTGCTATGAGCTTAGTAGCCCGAAGAAAGTAAGCACTGATGATCTTGATTATAGTAATGCATCCTATATGAAGTAGTCATGGTTAGGCCATGCATGGTATGTTTGAATGCATAGTATTCCTGAGTCAATGCAAGGTAGCATTGAGTGGATATGCATTAAAAGATTTCATAAATCTTGTAGTTATGCATTGAATGGATGCATATGAAGGGTGTGAGTAAATGATTACCTAAGTATGGGTGCAAATGTTGTGATGCATTGCATGAATGCATTAAGATAGTGCATGTGATATTATGAATAACTAATGGATGAAATGATGAATTGATGACAATTCTGGAACCATTTCAAGAGTTGTTATGAATGCAGCATAGTAAGTGCATGAAGAGGGTAGTCGGGATCAATTGGTTGCTAGAAATGCTCTATGGAAGAGCAAGGTGGTACAAATGATACACTTGTGAAGTAAGGAGTATCTAAACATTTCATTTAATTGCATAAATGATGTGACCGTACCCTGTAATTTAAAGTATGATAATGATTGTGTGAAGTAAATAAGTTTTGGTAATATTGATGTGATTAACAGCTGGAAGTATTCAAATTTTGTAAATTTTGTAAATGCTTCAGTGATTGTTGCAGTAATGAAAAGGTTATATGCATCTGGACTTACCAAGTGTTTGGCTGATTGAAGTTCAGGTTTCAAGTAGATTGTTTAGAACATGGCAATGAGAGTAAGACCATGACAAATGCCAGAATCTACCATGTGAAAGAGCCAAACCTTAGGAGAAGAATCTCATGGCGGTGAAAATAGTTTGTATGCATAATGGGTTGTTAAATTTGATTTTGTGAATTTCGGATTTGAGAAATTGCTGACAACTACTAATCACTATCGGCTTGCATAAGATTGTGTCAGGAGGACGCATTGTAAGTGGGTATTCATGTTATGCTATTAAGCATAAAATTATAATGGGCATAGTAGGGCTGCTTACAAGAGACCCACAATTGAGGATCACCTCCTTGCCGAGAAAATCAATTTCTGTAGTAAACAGAGTGCAAAATTCTCATTGAATTTAATTACTAATGTCATTGCTTGGTTATGGAACAATCAAACTTGGATTGTATTATCAAATAATGATGGACTGTTTGGCTATTTGGTGAATGTGTCAGGAGTACACACTGCAGGAAGATCATGTGTGATGGCCTGCAGGAGCCAAACTTCATGGGAAGGTTTTCCCCTTATCTTGGAAATGGGTTTTGGGTGAAACTCCATTGGACATTTTGGAAATGTCTCATCTGCACTACATGTTTGGTAAGCAACATGAGTGAGATGGTATGGGTTATGTCGGTAAGACATGTGTGGATATGAAATGTAAAGAGGAATTGGGATGGAAAACCGAGGGACTGTCAACTTAGAGAAGGGAGGCTCCATTCCTCCTTAACGAAAGAATATTGCCTCGACAAATGGATAAGTGTTCTGTGACCCTAGCTAAGAATATGCATGTCAATTGTTAAATTCAATATGCAGAGCATGTTTTGATTTTATTTCCATTATGGCAGATTGCTTGAGTATGAATAGGGCCTACATGGCACACACCAGAAAAGGGTGCACACTCTTCCGATGTCGGATCATGGGAGGGTTTTCAATATTGATTACACCTTAGGGAGTGGACACGCTCCTGGTGTCTCAATACTTGATAGAGAATGATATGAAACATGATTATGGTTTTTAGAGTAATAACGCTAAGGAATATGCTTATATTGTTTGTGTTGTCAGGCTAAACAAATGTAGTATGATATTGTACACTAAATGGACAATGGCTTGAGCTCATCCTACCTTCTACTAAAGAGCACAAAGAAGGAGACATTCTTGAGGGACTATCAACTCAGAGAAGGGAGTGGTCTCTTGTGTGATATGGGGTAGTGGAATTAGAGCTCACTACTGAAAATGAAACCTAGAAATGGTCGTTATTGTTGATATAAGTGCATGTGTTATTGTTGATGCCCTGATAAACCCAATGGTGTTGGCTTGGCTGATGATTGATTGTTGATATAAGTGCATGTGTTATTGTTGATGGCCTGATAAACCCAACGGTGTTGGCTTGGCTAATGATTGATTGTTGATATAAGTGTACTGTTGATATAAGTGCAAGTGATTTGTTGATGGTCTGATAAACCCAACTCAAGGTTGTCTTGACTGTGTAATTATTTGATGTTATGGAAATTGGGGAACGTTACACTGTTGGCTTGACTACCTGCAGTCTGATAAACCCAATTAATAGCTAGCTTGGCTGAGTAGCCTAATAAACCCAGTAGTGTATTGGCTTAAATTGCCTATGGCCTAATAAACCCAATTGTGTATTGGCTTGGTTGGACGGTCTGATAAACCCAACTGTAGGTTGGCTTGACTGTGCCTAATATATATATAAAAGGATGTTGTGAAGCAGCCTGCGTGCTATCCTAACATCCAAGTCCATAGGCGATCCCAAGGCTTACAAAGCGAAGCAGGATCCTATGGACCAGAG
>LPNX010555861.1:263708-286922 GCA_001517045.1 Pseudotsuga menziesii | reverse complement strand
TATATATATATATATATATATATATGCATTGTGAAAACAAAAGATTGTTGAATGTATGTATGACTGAAAATAGAATGTGTGTATTTGCTTAAAGTAAATTGTGAATGCTGGAATGGTTAATTCCTTGCCCAAGAATGGACATGAATGAGCTCATGTGCATGTTGGGAAGGCATGAAAAATATGAAAGTCTCCTTAATGAGATTTGGAGTGTCATGCCAATTGGGCAATTAATTGACTGATATTAATGCCTATATTATGCTTGGTCTAACAGAATTTCAATGATGCATTTCACGGGTGAGAAAGGTGAAATCCAGTGGTGCACATTGATCATGGCAGTAGACCAAAAGTTGGACTTGGCTAGAAGTATCCTTCAAACGACTGCTAGGACCCAAGAGAATCTTGGAGAAATTCTCAAGATACAGAAAAAGTAGAATGAGATGAACCACCATATTTTGCAAGACTCTATTGGTTTGCAAAAGGAGGTAAAAATCCTTCTGGGGGCAATCCGTAAAGGCAAGGAAAGTGGATCAATGATGGGACATTTGTCCAAGCGATCCATTAAGAAACAGTCCAGGTAGGAAGACTTAAAGGAAATTGAGTAGGTAAAGATGAAGCAGCCAGCAAAATGTTGGAAATGCGGAGGACACCATTTAAGCCGGGATTTCCCAATGAGGAAACATGAAGAGGGTAGTAGCCACAAAGTTCCTCGACTTGGGGATGAGCCGAAAGCTAAGAACCAATAGGAGAAACTTGTGGAAGCCGAGGGGATTGGTCCTAAAAGTTCAAGTAAATAATTGAACGTGGGACAGATCTGCAAAATTTTGAAATTTTGATGTGCAAATTGTATATGTATTCTTATGTATTGGAACACCGAGGATGGTATTCTTCCAAGGGGGAGGGGATTGTAATGTCCCGGTTTTGACCCCGTTTGCATTAAAAGATACATGATGTATATATTGTAATTAATCATGGTGAGGAGCTAAAGGCAAAAGCCCCACCATCGATTTGGTTGTGTATGTTTCGGAAATGGGGATCGTTGCTGATGGTATATCGTGCTATTCGACACATTATAGTTTTGGGCATCATGTAAATATGCACATCAATTAAAATAAACCTATAGCCAACTACGACGATGCAACGTTAAATGAAAATGGCATGATTTCCTAAGGTTAGGGGGAGGGGATTGTGTAACCCGTGGGAGCCATTGGGGAAAATCCATGTGTCAGCCACTTAAGCTCCTATGCTAGTTGAAGGCAGTTAATGATGGCTAGTGGTGGGTGGCAGGCTACCCCCACGCAATTTCCACCAGCTGGTTCAGTCACACGAACGGGCTAGGAGTGGTTTCCTCATGCGCTGCTTGGTATACCAACCGTTTTGTTCTATCCACTCTCCCCATCGCCGACTGTTCATTTTCCTCACGCCGAGCTGAGTTAAAAGGATCCACAATCCATGGATTGGGGGTTCGTTCTCCCTTCTTTCACCAGGGATTGCTGGTCTGTGGATACGTTTTCCCTCCCATTCACGGAGAGAGTCTGCCTCTTTTTCCCTTTGTGGAGCTGTGAAATGTTTCAGAGGTTTTGGTCTTGCTCACACTCACGCAGGGCGGTGTTGGTGTTTTTCTCCCACCGCAAGTTTGTTCTGGTAATTCACACATAGAGGGTCATTCCGTTCACACTCCTCACGATTTCCCCATCGTTTTGTTGAATCCTCATGCACAGGATGGAAATGGGATGGTTTTCCTCACGCAGAGGTTTGGGACTGTGATCTCACGCAACGAGCTGGCCTGAGAGGCACGATTCTACTGTTTATATGTTTTCCCTGTCAATGTTGGGAATCTGTCTTCTTCCCCATCTGCGGACTGTGTAAGGTTCTCGTTTTTTCATTATGGGATTTGGTTGATGATCTTCCCTGGTTTTGGGTTGCTGTGTATGCAAGTACCTTGTTGGGTTGCTGCTGAGTTGTTTTGGCCATGCTAGGGCCAAGAACAACTCTGAGTGGTCTTACTGACTTGAGCTGTGTTCACTCTTTTTGTTTGGGGTTGTCACCCTGTCGTCTTTACCTTCTTCACCGAGCTGTGGACTGCTTGTTTTGTTGCATGCATGTAGTGGTTGGTCTTCGAACTGTGTGGAGTGGGGTTGACGGGTGGGCATGCTTGAGAAACCTGGGTTTGGGGGAGCCACATAGACAGAGTTAGATGGTTGGCTTTCTTCTCCACAACTTTGAAAGAGCACTGGCAAGGGAAGTCAGGGCCTGAGGGACTATGAAGCAGAGAAGGGACTAATTCCTGGTGTCGGGTGTGTGTGGGTGTCTTAGAGGTCAGGCTAGCTATGGTGTAGGCGTCCTTAGCTCTTCCATGAGCTCACCAGCTTAGAATTGAGCTACTCCCAGCTCCTTGATAGCCTGATAAGCCCTACTATGTGGGCTTGGCTGATTTGTGTACCTTGGCTATGTATAAGCCTACTTTGACCCTTATTCCTTGGGGAATCATGCCCAGCTCGGGGGTGGCAGTGTTGCTGAGAGATTGATGAGCACGCTGGCTGATGGTTGGGTGGAACGTTGCAGCGATGTAGCTGGTTGCGGGATGAATTCTGTTTAAGATAAGTATTCTTGACTATTTTGTCTCTGCATTTATACTTAGTGATTAATGAATATAATGAACATGTGGTATGCTTGCATGAATGCTTGTTTGCTTTCACTATGTATATGAAGGATTATTCATCTTAGTATGTTTTAGGTTTTAAGCCTTTTATTTCAGCATTATATGTATGTTCATGTTCATGGGGCTATTCACGCGTATGTTTGGTGATAGTAGCGTCCTCTTCGCCGGTCGGGGGGTTGGAGACGTTACATCTATAAAAGATGTCTCCACAAACAACTCAAATATAGTCCTAATAATGTAGCCATGAATGGACTTACCTTGTTGCATGGCTCCTAATCGGGTACATGCCATAATGACTACCACCAATGTAACAGCATTGGGCTTCACATCGCTAAGTTGCATTTGGAGAAAGTGTTCCAATTCCTCATAGGAAATCCCATTCTCTGTAAAACCAGCAATCATAGATGTGCATGCTAGGACATTTCATTGGGATATTCTGTCAAACACAACGCGTGCATCCTCCAAGCAACCGAATTTTCCATACAAATTTACAAGAGCAGTGCCCACATAAACATTGGATTCAAGTCCTACTTCCCTTATGTGATAATGAATCTCCTTTCCCTCTTCCAAAGATGATAAACTTGCACATGCCTTTAGTGCAAAAGCAAAGGTAAACTTATCTGGTATCATACTATTCTTCTGTATTTCATAATATAGTGCAAGAGTTTCCTCGTAGTTCCCAGCCCTGACATACGTTCTAAGCATCGAATTCCACAATAAAACATCTCGTTCATGTATCTTGTCAAACACATGGCATGCATCCTCGATGCAACCGAACATGGTGTACATGGTCACGAGCTTGGTACCCAAAAATGGCTCTGTTCAGCCCACTTATGATCACATGGGTGTGTAGAATTTCAACTGATTTAATGTGAGTGCACACTTGTAGCAGAGATGCGTAATATTTGGTGTCCATCAAATTCGTCAAATTCCATTCTGGTTTGTAGGAAGCAGTGGAGGAAGTCTAATACATGAGTTCTGCATTACGACTTGGATCAGCGAGCGATGGAACTTGCATGTGTCTGCAAATTTTGAATTTATACAAAGAATATTGGCGGAAATATGGGTGAGACAAAACCAATTTCATCATGAATAACGATGCTTTTGCCAATGTTATATGAACACCAACTTGTCTTCTTAGTCCCGCTAAAAAGCAAAAATATATTTCTCATTTTGAAATAGTCATTTTTGAATTTGTATTAATTGAGTAATTTAAATGTTTTCTTTTCGTATTTTTTACACTATTTTGGCCTATATATTTGAAAGAGTGATTTTTGAATTTGTATTAATTTAGTAATTTATTTATTTTTCTTATGTTTTACACTATTTGGCCTATATATTTTTCATTTTGAAATAGTGATTTTTGAATTTGTATTAATTGAATAATTTAATTTTTTTTTCTTATTTTTTAAGTTATTTTGGTCCTAAATTGAAATGAAATTATAGAAATTATAGATTTATTTTATTGAGATTTTGTATTTTCAATGTAATAAATATATTTAAACAAGATAAATTTATTTATCAACATAGATCTATATTAAACTTGGATTTATCAAGCACCAAAATAAATCCAAATTCTTAATATATAATTTTTTTATCGTAAATTTTTTAGCAACCTAAAAGAATTTTCTTAAAATGTTAATAACTTAGCATACTATTACTAACTTTTTATTATTAAAAAAAATATGTTTATACTTTTCAAATGGATTAATATATTTTTCATTTGCAAATTGCTTTGTGTTAATTCATTTTTATTATGTTATGAAGTTTTTAAAAATTTTCAAAAATAATTTATTACATTGAATTCTTTTAATTTTTTTTCAATTTTATTAAAAAAAATTATAGATGAGAAATACATTTAAGAGAATGTAACTTTATTTTTAGAATATAAAAATTAGACTGTTTTGGACTGTTTGAGAGGGTCGTTTCTTGTGTGGAATATTCTATGGGTGCCATTTTCCTCCTTGTGATCGTGTCTATTGAATGGACTGTTCTAAAGCCGTCATTGCTTGTTAGGGTCTGTCTGTTTGTGGTTTCAAATGTCCACTCTTTTTTCATCAAAATGAAATTCAAAGGCCAGTTTGATAAGTCCTCCTCTACAAGACTTCATTTCTTGCATGAATATCGTGGACTCACGACAACTATAAACAACGCTTGATGTCATGCAAATACAAATAATGGCATGTAGCTAAGATCACAAACTGTACATAGGTTGATTTATGCAATGTTATAGAGAGGTGTCATTGGGCACACGATATGGAGAAACAATAAGTTAGAAAAAACATTTGGACCAAAGCACCTGCACAATGGTTATTAATAAAATTAAAAAAACAATTGTTGGCTCAAGAATAGTCTTTCAATTTGATAGGTGGCATGATCATGATGTAATCTCCCTTCGTCCTTTTATACATTTGTGGTTTCTCACAACAATTGTCCTCAACGGTCGCCACCAAAATACATATAAAAATTACCTATATTTACATCCTCTTCTCTATAATCCTCATCTCATAGTCATAACTAAGGATTATTATGCATGCACATCCTCACATTATAATATCAATTAGGTCAAGGCGCAAAGGCAACCATGACTTTATCAAATGTGTCAAGAAGCAAAGAGTAAGAGACAATTATAAGTAAGTATTATATTAAATTTACCATATAAGAATTTAATTGACACTATCAACTAAGATTTGACATGTTGGATTGTTGTGATATTCTTATCACTCATTACGAATGTGATTGCAAGGAATTCTTTGAAGGTGAAGTCTATAATTTTAGGTCTTCTTCCTAATTCTCATGCCTTTTGGTAAGACAAAAAGGAGGGTAGAGTCCTGCAAACAGTTTCGACATAGAGGTATACACATTAATTGTTTTAATTAAATAACTTAATTTTTTTACCTGTGACTATCGATTCACTAAATCGTGGACTAGTACAAAACATAGCAAATTTGAGAGCCGTGAGCCCTTAATTACTCACACCTAGAAATTTCTCAAATATAGCCATTAGTAAACTTCTTTTGGTATTTTGGTTCAATTTAAAAGGCAGATCGTTGAGGCTCGAACATGCAACGTGTTGCAAGGATTCAGTTGACTTAGGCTTGATTCCATTACCCCTCCATCCCATGCATGTATTTTGGCACGACAAGTGTTGAACAATAGAATTTGATGCCCCAATCTCGGTTATGCTAGCGTTGCTAAATTTCTTAGTATTTAGGAATTTTTTTTTAATGTTTTATGAGTTGTGTATTATTTTTCTTAGGTGCCCAATCCCCATGATTCTTACATCTCTCAAGTTTGGATTGTTTCCATCTCTCTAGTTTAAATTAAGTTTTTCGTTATATATATATGGTTGTAGGTTTATTACAGCCTCATTGTTTAGTTATATAACCATTTGGTTAGTGCTATACTCATTCATTGGTTGCCTGACCTAACTCACCGGCTGAAGGGCTCGAGGTTCAAGGATGGCTCGCTATCACTCAGCAGGCTAAACCAAGTGTTGTCCAACCCAAGTGCTAAGTACCTTCTGTACAAGCGAGAAAGTAACAGATCCACTGCCATCTCAGCGAGCAAATCCAATAGAGCTATTTATATGGATATGCTAGACAAATTGTTACTTTGTTTGAAGGTAATTCAAACCTAATGGAACATATGGATTGCTGTAAAACCTGATGGGATATATAGGGAGACTCTACTAAGTTTTGCTTAGTGACTTCATTGTGTATATAGTTAATAGTAATTAATTCTCTCATGGTTCTAGTTATTCTTTAAGACTATATTTAGTTACAATGTCTTGCAATATGCATAAGGTTGAGTGGATGCCCCAATATGGTTATCACATAGTCTAAGTAGTTTTTCTGTATAATGAAGTGTGCTCCAACTCGAAAAAATACAATAAGATAGTTGTTATGTTAGTGAACTATAAAATTAATGATATATATGAAAAATTAATGTGTTCAAAATAAGTTTGATTGAAATTATATCATTTTTTCATGTAGATATTAAGAGGTGCTCAATTATTTAAAATTGCAAAAATTTGGAAAAACAATATTTTTTTTTGCATTTTTTTAAAGGTTTAGTTAATTTATACTTATCAATTGAAGTACAATTATTTATATTCCTTTTCATCTTTGAAGGGCTCCTAGAATAAATAACTTTCCAATTGAAATTAAGACGCCCCCTTCAAATTTGATCATTGTACACTAATATGGTGTCGTGTGGTATGGTAAATGAAATTTGTATTTGTTTAACTTATTTTGTTTTTTAAATTTTGTTTTATTATTATTATTATTATTATGGTTAAATGGTTAAACTAGACTAATATGGTGTCATGTGGTATGGTAAATGAAATTTGTGTTTGTTTAACTTATTTTGTTTTTTAAATTTTATTATTATTATTATTATAAATATATAAGATTTTTTTTCTTGGTATTTAGTAAAAAATACTTAGTAACATTTTTTTTAATTATAATGAAAATAGTTTAATAATTAATATAATTTATATAATAAATAATAATAATAATAATAATATATTTTTAAGGTCACCGCCAAGCAAGACACCAATTTGGTGTATGAGACCCCTCCCCTTGTTTATAAGACAAGGGACCCCCCTCTACGCAGTGATTTAACTAATAAAGTCTACAGAGGTATACATACACTACCCCCCTTTGGATTTGAACCTGTGACCTCTTAAGAAGAAACACATGCTCTTAATCATTAGGCCCACTCATGTTGTTTATAAGATATTTAAAAACAAATGTATATAGACATGTTGATGACGGTGATGATGATGGACATGATGTCGATGATGATGATGATGATGATGATGATTATGATGATGAGGATGATGATGATGAGGATGATGATGATGATGATGAGGATGATGACGATCATGATGTCAATGGTGGTGATGATGATCCTCCTCGCAAAAAATAAAACTCACAAGCTTGAACACTTCATCAATACAACAAACTAGAGCGAGAGCAGAATGACAGATGGACCTTGTCTTACAAATGTTCAAAAAACTGACATCCTTTGATCTTAAAAAGAATAATACAATTCTAAGCTTTGAATCTCAAGCCACATCCAATTCTAAGATTTGAATCTCAAGCCACATCCATATGGTGATGTCGATGTCGATGTCGATGATGATGATGATGATGATGAAGGTGATGATGATGATCATGACAATGATGATGATGATGATGATGATGATGATGATGACCACCATTTCTTCACATTTGGAGGAACGCTTTGCATATTGAAGAGATTATTTCACACACTTGTATTCACAAGTGTCATGCACATATCTTGAGGAACACCCATTAACTAAGGGGTTCATATGATTGATCTCAAGCGTGGTGTGGGGTTTCAACACACATTTTGCAGCACTTCACTCTACTTGCACATATTCCTTCTATCATTTCATATGGTACTCAAGCAACACAACCCTTTATTAAGTTCATTTTGGCATAGTTTGTTGAGAAAACACCAAGACCAGATATGGAGATGTGGTCCAATGTATCCTCTAAAGGTGCAAGATGTAGTGCTAGCTAAGAGGAATTGAAGATATTTCCAAAGTCATATTGTTCAACAACATACCTCATGGTGGATAAATTAATGGTGATTGATATGGAAGAGTGGTCCAAGGTATTTTCTACAAGTTCAAGTGGATGGTCACAAACAGTATGTTGGTGGAGTAGTTAGGCATTAGAATGGATTTGAAGACATCTTGATTGGTGGCGCAATTAATTGTATTTGATTTGTAAGTGTGGTAAAAAATGATCTTGTCAATGGCAACAAATCACATCACCTCAATTGCATCAAATCACACCATGCCTATATGATGTTATTCATGTCAGTGGACACCATTCTTTCTATTCCAAAAACTTATTGTTGAGTTCTAAACAATTTTTGTACAAAACATCCTTGTATTCCAACAACCCATTATTGAGTTCTAAAAATTAGTCTGTAGAAATCTTTGTTTTCCTTTGAGGTCCATGTGTGCTTCCGCTAATGAACCACTAAACAAAACTTTGTTTTCTTTTGATATTAATGTGGGATTCCACTAATGAACCACTAGTAACTACTCCATATGTTATAATACTAACACTTGAATACCTAAGTAGACATTGTCATTTTCCCTACCCAACCATATTGTATCATACAAGTTGACATTGTCCAATTCCCTACCCAACCATATTGTATAATGCATGTCTAATGATAATACTTATAAGAGCATTTGTATCTCAACAACATGTTGGACATAATCCATTAAGGGCTTGTTACAAAGAGGTCCCATGTAATGATCCACAATAATGTGTAGAATATGCCATAAGTAGGTTTTCATCACTTCATGTATGGGTTGTATATCAATATTGTTTTCTATATCCGAAGTATATATGGCTACAAATTAATGTTTAATTGGTTATAAATACAATATGTATTTATTGTAAATAATTTATTATAATTAATAAAAATGATTTTTTAATAATATAAAAATTAATTGTAATTATTTTTAAAATATATAATTAAATGGTTTATTAACCATTTTAAATATGTAGAAATAAACATAATTTCAAATATAAAAAAATTAAAACAATAAAGTTCTATTTTAATAAAAATTAAATTAAATTATAATTTAAATTATAAAAATTAATTATAAATTATCATTTATATTTAAAATTATAAAAAATAATTTAAATTATGATGACGATAGTTGTTGAATTTTAGACGCGCTGTCGTCGAATTTCCTCCGACAAGGTCGTCGAATTTCCTACAACCAGGTCGTCGAATTTCCTACTATAAGGTCGTCGAATTTCCTACGACAAGGTCGTCGAATTTCAACCGAACATTTTTGTCGCAAAACCTATGAGGCGTAAAGTTGAAACTTTGACGACTCTGCAAGATGACAAATTTTTTTTGGAACGTACAGTACTTTTCATCATTGCAATCTGACAAAATCGTACTTTACGTCGGATGTCGTCAGATTTTGGGCTCAAATGTTGTTGTGGATGTGCTTTGAAAAGGAACTTGAAGGTGGTTCTAATTTCATTTGTTGAGAATGTCACAATGATATGAGTTACAATATTTCATACTATGGAGAGAATGGAGAAAAGATGTACAATCTTGTCCAGTGCAAGGAAGACTTCAATGAATCTACTGCCAGACATGCATTCCAAATGCTACAAAATCTTTCTATAAAATATGTGGTTGCAATTTTAGAGGCTTTCATCTTCGTGAATTATTTTTGAGATATGAAACTAATAACTTTTATTCCAAATTTAATTTAATGGATGCATCATTCCCCTTCTACATTGTTGTTATAAAACTAAAATAAATGACATATATGCAAATTCAAGGGTTTTGGATTGGTCAATTGCCCCTCTTTTGAATAGGCTTGTTGGAAATGTTGTGCACAACAATGTGGGTTAATATACACTAAGCAAAGACATGGTTTATTATTTACATCAATGTTAGAGATACCTTAGTATGGAGTAGTGTAATTAGTGCCTCAACATTATCTAGACAAATTTTGTCATTGTTCAACAGGGTCTAGAAAAGGATTCATTATGAATGACAACTACATGGTTCTTTATGTGAAAGACAAGTCTTATGGTGATGGTGTCCCTTTTCTCTCACACCTAAGTGGAAGTGGGAGTGGAAGTGGAAGTGGTCCTTTTATATTTCCATCAATTCCGTTGGAAGGTAATATTGTCATACATAATTAGATTACTAAAAAATTCTAATTAAGGTCAATTGTGTCAATTATTATAAGAAGTGGAAAAACATCAGGCTAAAACATTGGGATTGAGCAATGGTGGCACTAGTCGTCATGGTTTTAATTTGGAAAATAAAAGTGATTAAATGTGGTTATAAGAAACTAATTTTGTGTGAGTTGAGTTTGTTTCTTACTCTCTTATATAATGAAAAGTGGGATATAATAATGAAAAAGTGTGATTTTTTGAAATCAGATTTTTCTTAAATAATTTTGAAAAATATGAAATAAAAAAATTTCTATTTTTTTTTTAAAATCATACTTTATAGGTGGGAAAATGGGAGATATTGACTTGCAGGACCTATATTATGGGAAGTTCTCACTTTTGTGATTTGGGGTCCCTAAACAACAATTTCTAGGGTCAAAACTTGCTTTATTCGGTTCTTTTCCTCTTAATACTATTCTACACACTAACAAATTTCTAACAACACAAAAATCATCTCAATCGGAGTTGATATGTGGAATTTATGCTTCTTGCAAGTTAACCTATCATAATGATTGTCATGATATTGAGTGGATTCTAACATCAACTCACAATACTCACACATGTGGAGGTATTCACAAGTGGAATTCAAGAATATTCTATAGGGTCCAAAACCATCACACTAATTGGGGGTTAAGGTATGAAAAAACCATAACCCTAACACCATAAAATTATTAGGATATATTAAACATTGGGATACTAGGGAAGAGAAGGATTCCATTCTTTCTATATTGTTGATTGTTCCATAGTTGAAAATAGCATAAGGAGTGGGATATTGAAGTATAACATATGAATTCTAGAAGATTGTGTAGTATCCATATTGGCCACAGAGACCATGGAAACTCCATAGTAAGAGCCTCTTTATTTTTTTCACTACATATCTAAGAAAAAAAAAACAAAGAAAATGCCTCAACTTCTTGCTAGGTTTTTACTATATTGGGTTTTCCTAGGGTACATATTGTTTTTTTGTGTGGATGGGTGTCATTTTCCCTCAACTTATGTAATTTTAGTTTCATTTTAGTTTAGTACTTCATACATTTAACAATTAAATATGAAGATCTAAAATAATACACTACATCAAAAGGGATTTTCAGAATATTGTAAGATCTATTGTCACAGACCATTCTGTTGGAATATCCATGGTAGTTTACATATAACACACAAACAAAACAAGAAGGAAAGTTGGAAGTTCAAAATACTTAGAAATATTCAAGAGAGAAAGTGTAATATGAGGGATTTGAGGCCACTATATGAGAATTAAATATTGCCTACAAATTTTGCAAGTTGATTTATTACTTTCTAAACTATAATATGAATCATGATTGTAAGCTTTGTACCTATTGTAGATCAATATCATATTAGAATTTTATTCCCTATAAGAGTTTCTCTAGTTAAAAAAGAATATTTGTATAATTTTATGTGTGTGATTGAGATTTTGTTTTATTAATTGTTTTTTAAGTATAGAGTATTGCAAACAAAATCAAATATAGTCAAAATCCATAGTAAGCTAAATTAACAATTTTGACAAGCTCATTCTAATATAGATAATTCTAATATCATATAACTTTTTTTTTATATTGATAGGGTAGAATTTCCCTAAGTGAACAACGAAGGTTACCCCAATGAAAAGTCCCTATTAGATCTGACACCATTTGGAATAGGAGCTCACATATATTTTGGCCTAATAACCATTGTGGTTTTAGGTTTTACTAGTTGCGACATGATCCACTGTTTAGATTTTTATAGAGTGTAATATATAAAATTAAAATTACATTCCTAACCACCATTATGGTTTTAGGTTTTACTAGTTGCAACATGATCCACTATTTAGATTTTTATAGAGTGCAATATAAAATTAAACTTACACAACATGTAGAATGCAAAATTATGCCTAGGATAACTAAAATAATAACAAATGTAAACATAGCACTCGATATGTTACTTATTTTATCTGTAGTAATTTAGTTATTGTAGGAACAAGAGCAAAAAAAAGTAACCATATGTATACCAGAACAATCTAAAACATCAACAATTGATTATAGTGCCATGCCTATGGCTATAGACAAAACATTCTACAGAAAAACTAGAAAAAGATATGCTACTTGAATAGAAAAACAATATATAATATGGAAAAAAAAATTCTCACGTCATATTTGAAGCTCAACAAATTAGCAAAAAAAATCTACACAATGATGTTCCAAACTTGAATGCATCGCCAAACAATTTGTCAAAAAAGAGTTTCTCCTTATTGGAAATTTGAAATAATTTTAAAAAAGTTTACAAGTAGAAGTCCATTCTAATGATATTAAGAGTCCATTTTATACCATTCTAATGATATTAAGAGTCCATTTTATACAAACTAAGAATGACTCTTGGTTTTCTTGTGACCCTTGGTCTTCCAAGCGACTCTTGATCTTTAAAATGCCCCCCCTTACACTATGATTCCCCTTTTTCAATTTTGTACATTTTCTTATCGAAATTTTCAAAAACTTGTAATTTGTCTTTTATAAATGTTTCCATTCATCATTTCCTATTTATAACTCTCATACTATTTTCCCCTTTTTCAATTTTGTACATTTTCTTATTGAAAATTTCAAAAACTTGTAATTTTTCTTTTGTAAATGTTTTTATCATCATTTCCTATTTATAATTATTTGAAAAGACACTTGACAATGCATTTATTCACATATCAGAATGTAAATAATAAAGAGCAAGTGTATTATCATGTATCAAGGATGATGGTTCCAAAGTCTTCTAGTCCAACATAATAATTGGCATATATTGATATGCCTCTCAGATGCACTTCAAACTTCATGTTTCGAAAATGATTCTATGTTTCGACACAAGGAACTGTCGATTTGAAGCTTCTTGAATTTTTATGACTTATTTCTACCATCTTATTTTCACTAACTTATACATAAATATAATTAGCAATTGCCTCAAAAAGTGCAATAGAATGTCGAAGGAAAAATTGAGTAGATACATAAATTGAATTGAACATCAACATCTCATCATAGAATAAACACACACCTGATAAACATCGCAATTGTAGGTACAAAATATCTTAATCACAATATTCCAAAACCAACTTGTTTCTTGTTATGTAGCACATGACACAAATAAATAATTGAAGAACATGTTCCTCCCAATGAGGATTCTCACACATTACTAGTTACTCCAATTCTATATCCAAATGATCCGTCTACTCATCATTTGTTGGAAAACTGAATTCAAGATTTGTTTGTTAACAATCAGGTTCTAAGTGTTGTAAATATCTTAGAGAGTTACAACATATACATGCAATAGTATCTAAAAAACTATAGAATTATGGAGGTGACACGCTCTACATTTATATTAAATAGAAAGAAAGAAAAAATAGGTACGGAAAATTGTGTAATGTCCCAAGTCTAGTGTGCAGACCTGAACACTATCTAATTCTGTAATTTAAATTAAAATTTCTGAACTTTGAATTAAACCACTCAGAGCCTCTTCGGATTGGGCAAATCAGGGGTTTTTTCTGGGAAATTTTGCAGGCAAGAGGAGTGAGCAGGGGGAAGCAACCAAAGATATTTAAAACATAGAATTTACTCTTCCCTAACACATTTATATCTAGTGCCATTTAGGTTTCAGAATCCTCTATGCAGAAACCTACTTCCATGCTTCTGGGCAGCCAAACCGTGAAACTAGGAAGAGTAGTTGAACCTTTTTCAATCAAGGGCTTGGGGAAAATTAATATGGCTATGATATAAATATTATAGTATACAAATTTTTATGCAAGTAAATAACATATTTGAGAAGTTTAGGACATTGGATCATAAAGTAGTCCCTTGGATTGCACTCTAGGCTCGAGTTCTGGGACTTCCAAACACATGGAGAAGGTTAATAAAAATTAGTTTCAGACATGGAAGGTGTTCAATATGAATTTAATGAATTCTCATAATTTAAATAAATAAAATAATAAAGGTTTAAGTCCTTCAACTCATTCAAAATCTAAAACTAGTCATTTTTCAATGCATTTCTAGCTAGGGTGTGGAAATGTATCTCCAAAGTAAATCATATCTATTCAAAACTATGTAATACTTGTATAAAGGTAAGAATACATTATTTCATATCATTAATTATTTAATTTAACCTCACATGAGTTTCATATATTTACTCATTAATTTAGTCTTCATTACAAGGCTAGAAAACTCGAATTTGAGGTAGACATTGTAATGGAAAACTATTAGAACATTACAGAAACTTTGGCACTATCAGGAGACTGATATTAGGGACTGATAATAACCTCAATTAATGGCAGATATCCATATATCTCTCTTAATCATACCATATCATCAATCTCTCATAAAAGGAGGAAATCTTGAAGATAGCTCTGAGATTCGAATGGAGTGTCCCAATCACTCTAATGTGCTGCACTAAAATGGAAATGGCTTCAGAAATTGCAATAACACTCCATTAATGGATGATATCTGCTCCATAGCTCCAAAATAACCTGCAATGAGAAGGGAAGAAGAGGGTAGAAGGGGGAAAAGGGACTTAGGGCACATCACCCAAGAGACTGAGGATCACCACTCAGAAATGAAGCTTAAGCTTCAATAAATTACAAAATTACATTAACCAAACTGAATAATGGAGTTTGAAATTCCCTTAATTATACGTTGGGTGACTTGTTGATAAATTCCTTCACCTGTTGAAGAAGTAACCCGCTTTCCAATCCTCTTCCTAATCCATGAGTGGCCCTCCTTAATGGGATTAACAGTTTTGGTTTGCAAATAATGTTTCCTTGTTTCTATAACTTAACCCAAAGTGAAAACTCGACCTCCTTGAGAAAAATAGCAAGTGTGAAGCTTATTAAATGTTTCCATGTTTGTATCCTTCATTCCAAAATAGAAATTGTGCCCTCCCTGAGTAATTAGCAAGTTTGTGCATAAGGTAATATTTCCTTGATTTTCATCCTTGCCCCAATTTGGAAACTAATTTGGATATTTTCTATGACATGTTTATTTTTCCTTATTTTGTATTGTTTCCATTTTTTCATCATAGGCAAGTTTCCTAATGCACCCTCCTTCCTTGACAACTCATTTCCACTATTAATTATTTTTCATAATAATTAACTAATTGCAAATAACATGAATTTATAAATTACATGCCTCCATAGTTTTAAATAATCAAAATTAGTAGGCATCATTAATTAATTCAATGTTTAACTCCTGGACACTTGAAAAGGTCAACACTTTCAGGGTCCCCTCAAGGGAGGGACATGATATTCCTCCCCTCCCAAGTCTACTTGTCCTCAAGTAGAAGCACTCCAGAGTGCTGCAAAATTTGTCCTCGATGCTTCTATTGCACCACTTTGATTATAGTCATTTATGCAATGACCACTTCTTTCAACAAAATTGTGAAACCAGTTAAGGTAACTGAGTATAATTCATGGATCCCACTTCATCCTATGCAACGATCCCAAAAAAAAATTCCCCTTTTGGAAATATTTCATTCCAAATAATGCTAGGGTCCCATGGTATTATTTTCCCCCTTCCAAACACCAGTAACAACAACAAAATTATATCATCATAGAAGATGAAAATGAGGATGTGAAAATCATACCACCACATTGACAATTGATCACACATACCATTCCAAACTGGATATCTTTGAGACTCTCCCACCAAGCATGGAAATTATTAATGTGGGAACAAATAATCTTGAGCCTCTCTAAAGTATGAAAATCCATGTGCAAGCTAGCACTGGCACTCATGTCACTGTTGTTATGAATATACAGGAATTTATCTCGTTCCCCTCCATGTATACTAAAAGCATCATATATCATCTATACTATGCCCATTCCACTGCTCATACAATTTCTCTGATTTGTCCAATGTGCCTCCATTGATGCAAGAAAGATGTTTACCCTCTAGTGAACACATAGCAATCATGTGTCTAGCTACCCAATCAATGAATGGAAAAACTTTCATGCTAAATGATTAAGGTGGGAATAATTCAAATACTACTAATTCACTTATCAAACCACATGGATTGACCATCAATCCATCAACTAGAAGAGTGGAAGTATCATGCGCCTCTTGTGGCATCAAAAAAAAAAATCCTTTCACCCAATTTCAATCCCCACATGATGTGGCTGAAATAGAAGTGTGGGGTGAAGAATTGTGAGCCAAATTCCTACAATGCTCATCCATCAAGATAATGGATCCACAAATTCCTCCATTATTTTTCTCAGTGACAGTGTGATCATGTTCCTCCTCCAAAATTTTACAACATTTTCCTAGAGGAAACTCATAATCTCTTAGGAACCATGCAAGTGATTGGTCCTCGTATTGCTTGACCTCAAACTCCTCAAGCACATGCAAATCAGAATGCACCTCATGTGCATGTGTATGGGAGGTATCTAATAGCTGCAAAATAATTCTTTGTTGTTGTTCACATGTCAATACAATGTTATTCACAACAAAAAACTATTGCAATAAAATTATTTACCTCCCAGGGTCTTCATTCCAAAGATGCCTCTATCCACCCACTCAATGGATGAATAAGGAATTTTATTTGTTGATCCATATGGAATGTGATTAGCCACCTTTTCTCTAATATAATATACCATCCATATTTTTATGTCATAAGGTGTCTCCTTCCAAGCATACATGTCAAACAACCCTCTATTGATGCAAGCAAATTTAGTACATCCTTGATCCTCTATTTTAGTGATATATTTATCTACCCAATACATGAATAGATAATCATATTTTCTTGCTGATTCAATTAGAATGTCCTCATCCATATTTCCCATATCTAATAACACTTCATCCTTCCTCTCAACCTCAATGAGTGCTTGGCCAAGATTTTCTTCCTCACACCTTTTCACAAGCATTTGCAAATATTCTCCTTCCGTGTGGTTTTCCTCCACATGAGGTTCCTTCAACACATCCAAAGTAGTTACTACCATGTGCATATGATTCTTTTACATGAAATATGGGGGATGTGGTACATTCAATCCCTTTGAAGTTGATCAATATACAACCTTGACTCTTGAAGAGATTCTTGGGTTGTTTTCAAGCAATCCTATGTAGCCTCCCATTTACTATGGAGTCTTTCATACTCTTGTGTTCCCTCTCGAATGCACAATGGTACATTTCAGACACCATGACGAGATGTTCTCTATCAGATATTAAGTTCATATATCTCTCCTTCATATTGGCCATGCTTTCTTTCAGTGTTATGCACTCCTCCAGAAAGGCTTCTCCTTCCATCTCTCCACCAGACTCTTTCCAGCAACATCTTGCCACCAAGGCATTGATGTCAACAAAGTTTTTCATGGCTTCCCTAATATTCTTTATGTCCTCCTTTAGTGATCCACTCAAATGATTTTTCTCACCAAGAATATCCTCCACCAAGGTTTCTTCTTCTAATAGTTGACATATATGACCACTTTTCTTGTGGCATGAATCCACCACATAAAACTCATCCTCAACATACAAGTCAACTTTTGAATTTTCTGCATACTCACTTCCATGATGTGAAGTGGAAGGTATCTATGATGGTTGGAATGACATGTGATGTGTACAAAAATCAGAAATAATATCATGCCTTGTCGATTCATCTTCATCATGCTGTAAGAGAGTCCGAAATTCTGAACTGTATCCACCCCTTTGCATCATATTTTTCTCCAAATTTTCTAGTTCACATTCAGCTGGTGGGGACTTGTCTTCCACTTTCCTTAGGGAGTTCAGATGATAAATTCAGATCTGATATTTGTTCTTATTTTTTATCTGATCCAAAAGATCCCTTATCACCATTGACAACATCACCTTTCTTTGTACTGATTTTGTGTTCACCAATAGAGAGACTAGGAGCAAATTCATCTCTCTCACAATTGTCCTTCATCTTGCAGTCCTCATATGCAAGCATAGTATTTTCCTCCTCCCATGGATATTATGTTTGTAGGTGTACATGGCTGCTGAAAAAATCAGAACTTTCATCATCAATTTTCTTCATCTTCCCATCTTTATGTACAGATACTTTGGTGGCCTGCTCCTCCACCAAATTTTCTGGTTCACACCCAAGCAGTGTGGCCTTGTCTTCTTCTTCCTTATGTTTCTCCTGAGGTGACTGTAACTCTGATTTGTATTACTCTTTTGGATCTGATCCAAAAGATGTATTTCCACCACCATATGAACCCACATCCTTAGCAGTGGTCTGAATATCACTCACAAGGAAACTAGAAGTGAATTCATCTTCATTCTCTTCTTGGAGTAATGGGAAACAAGCAAGATCTTGTGGAGCATCTTCTTTCAAAAAACTTGAGGTTTATCCTTCTTGAATGGTACTATGATCATTAATTGTGTAGAATATTATTGAAGAAAAAACAAAGAATATTATAATACTTGAACACGATGATGTATTTGATGATTCTTCACTTTTGGTTCCTTCTTCCTCCTCATTGCTCAGAGAGGTGGAACAACTTGGTTCCTCTATGGATGATTTACTGCTCTTGAAAGAGTAATCATCTACATTCGTAGGCTCAAATACAAATATGCAATAAAAGTACTCTTTGAAATAAATAGATTTACAAATCTCTTCCCCCAAGGCAAGATACTCTTCGTAGTGGTGAGGCAAGTTTTCAATTGCATCTATGATCTTTGATAAATCCTTCTTAGGATTAGCCATTGGTGGTTCAACCATTCTATCTTTATACACCTCATTTTAACAAAATTAGCCATCTTGGTCTCTTGACATTTTAAATCCATAATTAACATATATCTCCTCTTCTTCTTCAACAAATTGATCAAAGTCACCATCTTCAACTACTGGTACAATCATCATGGTTGTAACTTGAATTGTTGATCTGCAAAATTTCTACTGAGAGATTAATTTCCACAGGGCTGGAGGAAAGTGATATGATACCACTATAATGTACCAATTCTGGTGTGTATACCTGAACACTATCTAATTCTATAATTTAAATTAAAACTTCTGAACTTTGAATTAAACCACTCAGAGCCTCTTCGGATTGGGAAAATTAGGGGTTTTTTTCTGGGAAATTTTGCAAGAAAGAGGAGTGAGTAGGGGGAATCAACAAAAGATATTTTATACATATAATTTTCTCTTACCTAACACATTTATATCTGGTTCCATTCGGGTTTCATAATATGCTATGTGGAAACCTACTTCCATGCTTCTGGGCAGCCAAACCGTGAAACTAGGAAGAGTAGTTCAGCCTTTTTCAACCAGGGGATTGAGGAAATTGAATATGGATATGATATAAATTTATATTGTAGTATACAAATTTTTATTTAGGTAAATAACATATTTGGTAAGTTTATGACATTGGATCGGAAAACTAGTCCCTTGGACTGCACTCTAGGCTCGAGTTCTGGGACTTCCAAACACATGGATAAGGTTAATAAAACTCAATTTCATACATGGAATGTTTTCAATATTAATTTAATTAATTCTAAAAATTTAAATAAATAAAATCATAAATTTTTAAGTCCTTCAACTCATTCAAAATCTAAAACTAGTCATTTTTCAATGCATTTCTAGCTAGGGTGTGGAAATGCTTCTCCAAAGTAAATCAGATCTATTCAAAACTATGAAATACTTGAAGAAAGGTAAGAATAAATTATTTCATAGCATTAATGACTGAATTAAGTCTCATGGTATTTTCATATCTTTACTCATTAATTTAGTCTTCATTACAAGGCTAGAAAACTAGAATTTGAGGTAGACATTGTAATGGAAAACTATTAGAACATTACAGAAAATTTGGAACTATGAGGAGACTGATATTAGGGAATTATAATAACCTCGATTAATGTAATATATCCATATATCTCTCTTCATCACTTCATATCATCAATCTCTCATAAAAGGAGGAAATCTTGAATATAGCTCCAAGATTCTAATGGAGGAGTGTCCCAATCACTCTAATGTGCTGCACTAAAATGGAAATGGCTTCAAAACCTACAATAAAACTCCATTAATGGATGAGAGCTTCTCCATAGCTCCAAAATAACCTACAATAAGAAGGGAAGAAGAGGGGAGAAGGGGAACAATGGACTTGGGGCACATTACCCAGAGATTGAGGATCACCACTCAGAAATGAAGCTTAAGCTTCAATCAAATAAAAAAATACATTAACCAAACTGAATAATGGAGTTTGAAATTCCCTTAAGTATAAATTGGGTGACTTGTTGAGAAAGTCCTTCACCTGTTGAAGAAGTAACCCACTTGCCAATCTTGTTCCTAAGCCATGAGTGGCCCTCCTTGATGGGATTATCAATTTTGGTTTGCAAATGATGTTTCCTTGTTCGTATAACTTAACCCAAAGTGGAAATTCGACCTCATTGAGAAAAATAGCAAATATTAAGCTTAGTAAATGTTTACATGTTTGTATCCTTCATTCCAAAATAGAAACTACTCCCTCCTTGAGTAATTAGCAAGTTTGTGCATAAGGAAATATTTCCTTGCTTTTCATCCTTGCACCAAATTGGAAACTAATTTGGATAGTTTCTATCTTTTCTATGACATGTTTCTTTTTCCTTCTTTTGCATTGTTTCCATTTTTCATTCTAGGTAAGTTGCCTAATGTACCCTCCTTCCTTGACAACTCATTTCCACCATTGATTATTTTTCATAATAATTAAATAGTTACAAATAACATCAAATTAGAAATTACATGCCTCCATAGTTTTAAATAATCAAAATTCCTGGGCATAATTAATTAATTCAATGTTTAACCCCTAGACACTTGACAAGGTCAACAATTTCAAGGTCCCTTCAAGGGAGGGACATGACAAATTGTGATGTTGTATGGAGGAATTGGTTCTCTCAGGGGTGAGACTAAGAATCTCAATGATTCCACCAACATAGTTGAAGAACTTATAGCTCTCAAAATGTCAACAAGGCACCAAAATACCTAAGGAATTCTAAGTAAAATATGTGTAGAGTAATAATAGAGTCTTGCTTAGAGTTGACAACTTGAAGGATGGGTCACTTGTAGCAAGAAGCTGCAACTCCTTTGTGGCTGTGGTGAGAGAATTTGTTGAATTTTACATTGTTGCAACTAATTTTAAAATTGAGCGCTAAAAGGTCCAAAACAACACATATCTTTTTGGTTGTTTGCTTACAAGTTTATTTTTTCCTATTTTTGTTTGTCTATGATACATTTGAATCCTATGCGGTTTTACATTTGAGGTACCCTGAATATGTCATATACTATTAAATGGTGTGTCTTTCTATGCAAAAATGCACTAAAAGATATGATTTTCAAGTTATGTGTAATGCTTTGTTTCAAAGAAATTATAGCAGTGTCAAAGATTGAATAGATTATGTACCACCAAATTTAGAATTTCTAGCATTCCTTCGTATCCAAACATGAAGAATGATTCATTTTTCTTATGTTGTGTATCTAGACTCAAGAACACTCAAAAGAAAGGATTCAAGAATCCTTGTGGGTGTGAGAAAGAAGATGAGGGAACTTTTACATGCAATCCCACTTTTAGGAAGCACACTCACGTTACATAAAAATACAACACATTCACATTATGTAATCCTTAGTTTGGTGAAGCTCGATCTTGACATGTCACATGACATGTAGGTTAGGAAAAGCAAAATGCATATGTGTTACGTAGTTACAAAACACACGTGTTATGGAGAACCACAATAAATGCATTTGGTGCACAAATAGGGCAACAAATAAAAACAATAGTTCGCATAATCAAGACTTAGGACCTATAGTAATATTTTAGAATCATCAAGAAAAACACCTCAAACAACCATGCCTAACCTCCCAAGAGCATAATTTTTCTTTGTGTTGTAATATGGACACCATTAGGAGGATTTAAGAACTAAGTATGGGTCATATTGTTTTAACCATGGTTGGGGGAGGAAACATAATACATGCCCTAAAGGTAGTTTTTAAGGCTTAAGGTCCATGAATGAGGCATCAAACTTGCACATAGGACCTCCCTATGTGATCTGTTGCTTCTAAGAGAGAATATGTAGTCCATTAGAATTGTTTTAGCACTAGGAACATATCCATGGACATGGTTGAGGGAGGAAACCTGGTTCTTAGGACCTAAAGGAATCATATAGACATATTTGACCAAGAAAAACACCTTGAATGAACACACATGATCTCTTAATGGTATCCTCAACCTTTAATTTGGGATATGGCCATCATCAATAGTTTTCTAGCATTAGGTATGGAGGATAAGGTATTAATCATGGTTGGTAGAGAAAAAATTGATTTTAGATTGTAAACCAACTTCTAGGGATCAAGGTCCATGAATGACACCTTGAATCACCATAAATGACCTCTCAAGTTGATTTTTTTAATTTGAATGAGGATATGGGAACCATTAGGGGTTTCTAAGTACTATTCATGTACCTTGGGGCCTTAGACATAATAAGGGGATGAAACCTAGACATCAAAGGCTAGGAAGGATTCCTTGAAAAATCACACATGACATATCATAGGTATATTTTAACTATGGATATGGATGTTAGTATAATTAGGTTTTTTTGAGTAGTAGGTATGGGACCTCTGAGACATGATTGAAGGAATATTTGAGGCACACATGTTAATGAACAATTCTCTGAAGCACCAAACATGACCTACTGAGGGTATGCTTGGTCTCCAATAAAATACGTACATTCCTTTAAAAGGTTTTGATCACTAAATATGGGTATTAAGGCCTCAACATGGTCAGGGGAGGAAATCCAAGACTTGAACCCTAAAGGAATATTTTTTACATCTAGGTCTAGACATGTCCCATAGTTAGTATCC